>JACEFZ010018009.1:0-58218 GCA_014155875.1 Cepaea nemoralis | reverse complement strand
AGATGGCAGAGGTTGGGGGCCGGAGGGGCCCTCCCCCCCAAAACCCCACCTCAAAACTCCGAGGAATGGTCAGGCGGACATATTTTCAGACTGCTACTGGTACCATTAGCATTGAGACTCTTCGCTGGCTGTTGCAGATGAGGAAGGAGCACTTATGGGAATTTCCCGAGTGCTGTAATTTTGGTTCTTGATTCAGCTCAACTTAACACAAAATTTACTTATGTAAAGTTTGATAAGGCCGTTGCTTTTCATATGGCCAAGCCAGATTTGTGTAAACAAAACGACAGGATAGTAAGTGTAATATTACAGTGGTAGACAATTTAACTTTCTATAGAATATGTGAGATTTATATTTCAACTTGACAGATTGTCTGAGTTCCCTTAGTGTATGTTGCGTGGTTTCTGCATTATGCACCCGATGAGATGCAGCGGAACATGCCAGGCAAAAAAGTGTGCAGTCAATTGTTTATGCCTTTATTATTAAAATTGACTACGTTTAAATATTGTTCTGAATCTAAATATCCACCTATCTATATGTCAGTGTGTCTGTCTGTCTATCTATCTGCACGCCCATACTTGCATCCGACAATCGGTTCACCCTGTCGTCTGTCTGTCTGTCTTTATGTCTGCCTGTATGCTTTTATGTCTGTCTATTTGCATGCTTTTATATCTGTGTATTTTATGTTTATCTGCTTGTTTCCCTGTCTGCCTCAATTCTTTTATATATGTGAGTCTTTCTGTCTGTTTTTCTGCCTGTCTTTTGTCCCTCTATCATTCCATCTGTCTAATATGTGTTTGTCCTATATTTGATTTTTCTCTCTATCTTCATACGTCGTCTCTATTCACTCACATTTGTTTACTTTCGCGCGTTCATTCATTCATTCATTCATTCATTCATATTAACAATTACGACCCATGACGTTTCTGATAACAGGGACAGTATCTGCAAAAAGATTATTGCGACCTATCTGACGTCATCACGCTCACAAACCGGGACTACTTAACCACCAACTTCAACTCACCAACAGCAATTTATATCCCATTAGTCGGCAACAGAAAATCAATGCGCACTTGAGGCATCATGGAAACATAGTAACAAACACTCAACAACATTAACTCACCCAGTGATTCTTCCAAACATTGGACACCACAGCCGAGCCTAGTGACCGTGAGGGATTCATACTTGCCCCGGTGTAATTTATCTGTTTGGATAATGTAACAAGGCATCAGTGGGGTTATCTGTTGCCTTCCCGCCATCAATACTGTCAGAATTGTTGGAATTATTAATACGCTGGGTGTCCTTACGTCGACATTTTGACATGCTCTAGTCTGTTATGGGATGGCCTCTCATTGTTTTATGATGATCTCTTACCATCATTATTATTTATTATTATTATCATCATTATTATTGCCATCATCATGATCATGAATACCATCATCATCATCATCATCATCATCATCATCATCATCATCATCATCATCATCATCATCATCATCATCATCATCATCATCATCATCATCATCATCATCATCATCATCATCATCATCTC
The DNA here is from genome assembly GCA_014155875.1 of Cepaea nemoralis. Lineage (NCBI taxonomy): Eukaryota > Metazoa > Mollusca > Gastropoda > Stylommatophora > Helicidae > Cepaea > Cepaea nemoralis. The sequence continues at coordinate 56,669 of JACEFZ010018009.1, read as the reverse complement.
CCCAAGGAGAGTTCCGCGTGGATAAAGAGGGCTCTCCAGTTCTCCTCAATTGCCTTATGTACAAGATGTGTTACTATAGATTTGGTTCAGTCTATACTGAAGGAGGTAAGAACCAACACACACACATACACTCCCCACATCCGCTCCACACACTCCACACACCCACTCCACATATCCAGAGAGAGAGAGAGAGAGAGAGAGATTATTCGCAGAAAATAGTCTAGTTTCAAATCCTGATATTCCATGCTGGCCTAGAGATATCAGAATAAGAAGGGTATCTGATGCGGTCAAGAGATATGAGAATAGGAAAGAAGTTCTAGAAGGAAAGGTACTCATGTGTTGAGAACCTCTGAAGTCGGAGTGGGCTCGCCTGAATGGCGAGGGACACCTTTAAAAGGGAAAGCAAGCCCACACGCAAAACTCGGCCCTTTACTACTTTAAACAGTGTGTAAGGACTACGCTCGAGTTTAAGCGAGCGAACAAAAAGAAGAAGAAGATCAATATCATCATCATCATCATCATCATCATCATCATCATCATCATCATCATCATCATCATCATGATTATTACCATCATCATCACCACCACCGCCATCATTATCAGTACTACCACCATCATTATCATTATCATCATTAGGGGGCGGGGGTGGCTGAGTGGTCTCAAGGTATGTGTCCGCCTCGAGTGCTGGAGGTCCCAGGTTCAGGCCCCGATGAGGACCGGGATTTACTTAAAAAATCCACCTGGACTTCCAGTAATAAAATGTCCCCTGGTCTCTGGGTAGTGAGATCGGACGCCCGTGTGTATTGTTGCGCACGTAAAAAATCCCTTGGCAGTTGGAAATCGAAAAAGAGTAGCCTAACGGCGCTGCCCGGGCAAAATTTCGAGTTACAAATCTACCCAAAGTATTTCAGGATCCTCGCCGATGCAACGGAGTTCGTGCATTGAGCTGAGTTTCTCCAGACTCAGGTTTGAATTAGGAGGAAAACGGAGCACTTATGGGTTAAACCGTGTGCCGTGATGTTGATCCAACGACTAAACTAAACTAAACTAATTCATTATCATTACCATCATTATCACCACAATCTTCATTATTACTATCATTATCACCACCATCGTCACCATTATCATTACGATCATTATCACAACAATCTTCATTATTACTATCATTATCACCACCATCGTCACCATTATCATTACGATCATTATCACAACAATCTTCATTATTACTATCATTATCACCACCATCGTCACCATTATCATTACCATCATTATCACCACCCCCACCATTATGATTATTACCACCATTATCGCATCCAACATCACCATCATTATTATTACCATCATTATCACATCCAACATCACCATCATTATTATTACCATCATTATCACATCCATCACCATCATTATTATTACCATCATTATCACATCCATCACCATCATCATCATTACCATCATTATCACATCCATCACCATCATTATCATATCCATCACGTTAATCACCATCATTATTATTACCACCATTATCATCATCATTATCACCACCACCATCAACACCACTATTATGATTGCCACCATTACCATCATCACTATCATTACCATCACCATCACCCCTTACTCTTACACACCATCACTTACCCCTGAAAGATGTCCTAGTGAGACGGTTAGTCCTATCAGGATTGCTGGACTGCCAAAGCTGGCTCTGTTGGGGTCAGTAGTCCCGAAGATGACGGTCACCAAACAGAAGGTCAAGATGAACTCTACCCCAAAGCCTTGCACCTGGCTGATATCATTTCCTAGGTTCGTTACTGCCAGGTTGCTATGGAAATGATCTGGTGTCAGCCTGGGATGAAATAAATATCAAATAATATAAATAAATGACTAGCGAGGGGATAGAGGGAAGCAGAAGAGGGCGAAATAAAGAGACACACCTGCCCATGTCCACGGCAAGGATATGGATGAAGCCATGTCAGTCATCTACTGTCTATAGTACCCATTCTACTGCCTATACGACCTCATTTACTGTCTATAGGACCTCATTTACTGTCTATAGGACCTCATTTACTTTCTATAGGACCTCATTTACTGTCTATAGGACCTCATTTACTTTCTATAGGACCTCATTTACTGTCTATAGGACCTCATTTACTTTCTATAGGACCTCATTTACTGTCTATAGGACCTCATTTACTTTCTATAGGACCTCATTTACTGTCTATAGGACCTCATTTAATCCTGTAGTTCCCTATCTACTGCCTTTAGTACCTCATTTACTGCCTATAGTATAGTAACGTCCTCTAAAAGTACTGGAGAGTTTTGGTCGTAGACCATAACTTTATGAAGGGAAAATCCCAACTGCACTTCCCCGTGGTAGAGGATGGAAACACACTACGGTGTGGCTAACACAGCTCTGGGGACCGAGTATCCACCGGAATAAGTGGACAACTCTGCAGCTGAGCAGAGCAGGGCACTCACTTGTCCTTACAGTCGGAAATGGCTGTCAAAGGCAGAGGTAAAAAGACCACCATGTGGATGTGGAAGTCAAGGGGAAACCACCACATTATCTTCCCAAGACTTCATGGCAAAACATATATCAAAGGATTGAGACGGTGGCATGGAGGAATATCAGCAGCAGAGTTGATCCAGAAAACCAAAGACCGAGATCTGTGGAGAGCCATGAACGCCTACGCCAGCCGGCACGGCACTTGATGATGATGAGTATAGTAACTCATATACTGCCTATAGTACCTCATCTACTGCCTGTAGCAGAATATGATTTAAAAAATTCATGTGGCGCACTGGCATTCGCAGTGTTACTAGACACGGCGAAGGTGCGAGTTCAGACACATCTGAGGCCGAAAAATAGTATAAAACACTATATTTATCTTATATATAAAAAAGGATGTGTGTGGGTGTGTGTGTATGTCCTTTATGCGTTCGCGAACGGTCCATCCGATTGAGATGAAATTTTCTACACGTCTTCCTATTTATAATAATAATAATATATAATATTGTTTCATTTTTCATTTTTCATTGTAATTTCTATATAGCAAGGGGACTTAACTCTGTAAAAGTTATTTCAAGGGGCATAACTTTTAATAACTTTTCTGTATACCTTATAGTCATATTGTTTCATGGTTTTCAAAGGTTTATAAACTCTTTGTCTATAGTTATTTACCGGCATATGCGTTATAATAAATCATGATACTTCTTCTTCTTCTTCTTCTTCTTCTTCTTCTTCTTCTTCTTCTTCTTCTTCTTCTTCTTCTTCTTCTTCTTCTTCTTCTTCTTCTTCTTCTTCTTCTTCTTCTTCTTCTTCTCTCTCTCTCCTCTTCCTCCTGCTCCTCCTCCTTCTTCTACTTTTCAGATCCCTGGGTTGAAGCAGACATCGGCGACTACGACTCTTGCGTCCTCTCTTGCATGTCACTTGTTCAGGAAGCTGGCGTTGCTTATTCTATTATCTGTTGCCTAGCTGTTTAAACTTCCCACTCACATCTTTCTCTGTCTTCCCCTGCCTCTGATACCAGGCAGGCTCTACCCGATACCGCTCTTACCGGAGTTTTTTTTTTCGGATGTGATTGCGTTGTGCCTGTTTACAGTAGAGCTGCGTTCTTGCGCCGTTAGGCCGACACATCCGACTTCTGCGGGCATTTGTTGACCGGGTTAACCTTCCCGGGGATAAATCATGATACAATCTTTAAGGCATTTTCAAAGTTTTCATAAAAATAATGCATAATGCACAACATTGTAACTCATCTTTTTATGCTTAAGAGGTTATCTACAGTCATGTAGGTGATTAGAAACAGTTTTCATTAAAAATAATGGATGGTGTGTGGAAGGACATTCTTTTAAGTTACTTTTTTTGTTGTATAAATTTAATGAGACGCTCAACGCCAGGAGCTGGGCGAAGCCACGCCGGGTCAGATAGATAGACAGACCCACCTTTTCGCTGTAGTTATCTATAGGTAATCAACTCCACTCCTAACCTTCTCTCCCGATCAACCCCACCACTCCCACCCCCTTTCTCCCATTTCATATCCGCCCCTTCTCCTAACCTACGCAGCCCCGCCTAACAACTTTTCTCCCTTAATTCCCCGTCAACGAACCTCTCCTAACTCCCTTCCCCCCCCCCCCCTCCACAAACTAGAATAATCAATCCTCCTTCCTCAAGCCCCATCAACTCCCCCGCTAACGACCACACACTCTCCTCATCCTAATCACACACCCATCCTCCTCACCCTCGCCAGTAATCCACCCCTCCTCCCTCATCCACTCCCTCCTCTCAAGCCCACTATTCAGAGACCCTCCCTCATATACCTCCTACCTAGACCCCTTTCTCCCCTACCCCCCTCCTAACTCCTCCTCCCTCAACTCCCTCCCCCATACATCCTCCCCTCCATTCTTCTCCTTCCCTCCCCTCCTCCTCCTCCTTCTCCCCCTCCTCCTCCTCCCTCCCCCTAACCTCCTCCTCCTCCCTCCTCCCTCCCTACTCCTCCTCCCTACCCCCTTCTCTCTCCCCCCTCCTCCTCCATCCTCCCCTCCCTCCCCTCCCTCATCCCCCTACCATCCTCCTTCCACCTCCCCTCCTCCCTCCTACCCTCTCCTCCTCCTCTCTTCCCACCTCCTCCTATTCCTCCTACTCCTCCTCCTCCTTCCTCCTCCCTCCTCTCCCCTCCTCCTCTCTCCCATATCCTTCCCCCTCCTACTCCTCCTCCCTCCACCTCCTCCCTCCTCCCCTCTTCTCCTCCTTTTCCTTCTTCTTGCCTGCTGCTGCTCCGCTCTCCATTTACCCTTCCTCTGGAAGATCCTTCCTCATGCTTTTTACTTTTAATTGCTCCTCTTCTCCCAGTTTCTCTCAACCTAAATCTCACCTACCTGCAAAAGCACACAGACACAATCCAACCTCCAATCCACCAGAGGGACCATCCACCACCACTCACTGGAACTTTCTCCTCATCTTTATCCCTCTTCCTCCTCCCAGCTCTTACTCCTCCTTTTTCTTCTTCTGCTGCTGCTGCTGCTGCCGCTGCTCCATTTACCCAAGTTAATTGTTGGGGAAGATGTAAAGATCTTTCAAGTGCTCTTTTTAATGCTTTTTGTAAGTTGGTCTTCGTTTATCTAAGGTTGTTCTAACTGCAACCAATAAATGATTAGACAGACAGGCAGACAGACAGACAGACAGACAGACAGACAGACAGAGAGGGACAGACAGACAGAGAGGGACAGACAGACAGACAGACAGACAGACAGACAGACAGTCGGGAACGGGAACTTATATGACTACTTATATGAATTAAATGAGATGCTCCCCATCAGGGGCTGGGCGATGCCGGGCCGGGCCGGATAAGACAGACAGACAGACAGACAGATAGCCAGACAGACAGACAGATAGATAGTCGGTAACGGGAACAAGAACTTATATGACTACTTATATGAATTAAATGAGATGCTTCCCACCAGGGAATGGGCGAAGCCGGGCCGGGTGAGCTAGTTCTCTATAAAACGTACTTTTGATATGTATTTTGGAGTGTCTAGAACGAATTAATTGGATTAACATTGATTCATATAGAAATAATTGCTCTGGTTTTCCTCGGCTTCGGATTTCGCCGATTTTTTAAGGACGAATTATCGGCGAAAACCGAGGTATATATATATATATATATGTGTGTGTGTGTGTATGCGTGCGTACGTGTGTGTGTGTGTGTGTGTGTGTGTGTGTGTGTGTGTGTGTAAACACACAAGATTAGGGGCAACAGACTTTTGTTTTTCCTATGAGTAAAACCTTTCATTTTTTTTAAAGCATATCCTTTACAGGACTTAGCTGTCAACACCAGCATCTTTCAGCTGTATGTTGATCTCTTGGCAAGATTACGCTCAGTAGTTTGCCATTGCTTTCTGAGCGGCCGGCTCAGTATCCCGCAAGTCACGAGCGGGGGTCGAACCTCCTCAGCTCTCGCTCCGCTACGAGACTCTGCGTGATAAACGGGATTACAGAGAGAAAGTGTTGTAACCCCACAGCCAGAGAGACCGGCAAAACCGTTCATAGGTTAAATAAATAACTATTAAACCGAAGTGATATTGGAGGTAATACTGAAACACAATAGTCAAGGTATTAAAAGATGATTCTCTTATAACTCTTGTGAAAGATTGGTTGGATGGGTTAAGGATGTTGAGATCCTGCTTCTCAGATAGGGTACTTTGTCAGACGACACTATGCTATACCTGGGGTAACCTTTCCAGGCTCTACACCCTAATACACTGTGGCATATTCCCAAAGGGGAAAAAGAAGAAGAAGTCTAGACACTATTGCCATTGTCTTCTGTCAGATCTAGGAGTTAGTATACCCAGTGGGCAAGTATATAATCTATATCTATAAAACAGAGTGTATGTTTGTGGGTATTTATGTATTGGATGCGTTCGATAACGGTACATCCGATTGAGATGAAACTTTCTACACGTCTTCCTTTCATTCCTGTGCAACCGACTATGATAATTTCTTAATGTAAAATCTTCTACTTATTTAATAACATTTACTTTTCCATTTTCATTATATAATGTTTATATAGCACGGGGACTTCACTCTAGAAAAGTTATTTCAAGGGGCATAACTTTTAATAACATTTCTATATACTTTATAGTCATATTGTTGGACTTACTTGCACTATTGTTAAACTCTTTGTCTATAGTTATTTTCAGGCATATGAGTTATAATAAATAATGATATAATCTTTAAGGCATTTTCAAAGTTTTCATAAAAATAATGCATAATGCATAACATTGTAACCCATCTTTTTCTACAGTTTTCATTGAATGGTGTGTGGAAGGACATTCTTTTAAGTTACTGTGCGCCAGGAGCTGGGCGAAACCACGCCGGGTCAGATAGATAGACAGATAGTCGGGAACGGAAGCTTATTTGACTACTTATATGAATTAGATGACATGCTCCCCACCAGGGACTGGGTGAAGCCGGGCCGGGTCAGACAGACAGATAGACAGACAGACAGTCGGGAACGGGAGAGCTTATATGACTACGTATATGAATTAAATTAGATGCTCCCCACCAGGGACTGGGTGAAGCCGGGCCGGGACAGACAGACAGACAGATAGACAGACAAACAGATAGTCGGGAACGGGAGAGCTTATATGACTACGTATATGAATTAAATGAGATGCTCCCCACCAGGGACTGGGTGAAGCCGGGCCCGGTCAGACAGACAGACAGACAGACAGACAGACAGACAGATAGTCGGGAACGGGAGAGCTTATATGACTACTTATATGAATTAAATGAGATGCTCCCCACCAGGGACTGGGTGAAGCCGGGCCCGGTCAGACAGACAGACAGACAGATAGACAGACAGACAGACAGTCGGGAACGGGAGAGCTTATATGACTACGTATATGAATTAAATGAGATGCTCCCCACCAGGGACTGGTGAAGCCGGGCCCGGGTCAGACAGACAGACAGACAGATAGACAGACAGACAGATAGTCGGGAACGGGAGAGCTTATATGACTACTTATATGAATTAAATGAGATGCTCCCCACCAGGGACTGGGTGAAGCCGGGCCGGGTCAGCCAGACAGACAGACAAACAAGCAGACAGACAGGCTGATAGATAGATAGATCCCCTCCAGGGCCTGGCGAAGCCGGGCCGGGTCAGCTAGTTCTATATAAACCTGATAATAGAGATCTGAGTCGAGATAGTCAGAAAAGAGAGGAGAGTCTCGGGTCATGTTCTGACTGGGTTGATTCAGATGACTATCTCTGAATTGTTTGTTTCAGCCCCCCCCCCCCATATCCCTTATTTTTTTTTTTCAGTACGTTCTACAAAGGATGGAAGTTTGAAACTGAGTTACTCTGGAAGTCAACATGGAAGAAGATCACAGAACCTTGGTGATAGGGGCACCCGAGCTCGCCCTCAGGTACCACGATTTGTCAGTATTTCATCTTTACCTCTTATCAGAAGTGGAAGTGCCATCATCGTGAAGAGGCCTCTTCATTGTTCAAGTTCTTACCATCCTTCTTCTAGAGTTTACTGGAACTTAAACTTCATCGAAAGAGGCATCTTGTCCGTTGATGTGCCTAACTCAATTTTCCAGAGTTTACTTCATTAAACCTATGGCTTTCCCTCAAAGAGATATCTGTATAACTGGGATCCAGTGTGAATCCCAGGTCTTTTCAGAGTGTACTGAATCCAGTAGAGGAGCTGACCTAAATCTCAAGTTGTCCAGATACTCATCAAGGAGTTGGCCAATACGCAAATCAGGTGACAATCGTCTTTCCACCCGTACAATAAGTGACCATAGACAGGCAGTGACTTTTCTGATGTCAATAATGATAATATCCACTGGGAAGTCTCTACTCGTCCAGCAGCCCTACCTTTAGTCAGCAACATATTCTATGCTGTAATCGTTTCTTAACTGGTTTCTGTTTTTGTTTGAGCAGAGGCCTCAAATTAAATTAATAATTCTGTTGTTCACTTCCTTCGTGAGTTGTCAGCTACTTTAGATAAATAATCTTTAAATTAAGTCTGAAATTTTCTCTAGTCCTGTAGTGGACAGTGGAATCTTTCCTAGGGTGACAGCTATATGATAATCTAATAGAAGTATAGTGGCAAAACTTGAAGCCACCCACACAAATTTCGCCACAGTACCAATTGTAGATGATCAATTACAAAGACAATTGAAAACCTACCCTTTAAGAAGCAATCCCCCAACCACGGCTCCGGAAACCTGGGCGCTGATGTAGAGAACCGCCCGGAGGATGGATATGTTCATGGCAACAGCCATTGCTATGGTAACCGCAGGGTTGATGTGTCCACCGCTCACGTGACCAACCATCTGAATGAGCGCCATGATGGCCAACCCGAACGCAAGGGAGATCTGAAAACAAGAGTGAACGGTTGCTTAACAAGCACGTGAACAGACAATGAAACCACAGATATAACCATGACATTATACAAACCTTCTGCCCAAGGTTAATGACCTTGCCCATAGCATCTCTGTGGCGAAAGTGTTACTGACGCAATTCGTAATCCCGCATACCACGTTCAAAACACAGCTGCTGGCAATTTAGCAGCAGACCGCATTACGTTGGTGTTCATACAATGGTATGAGTGCCATTCATTCATAAATCAATGGCAAATTACTGAACGTAAACTTGCCAAGAAATTACAAACAGTAAAAAATTGATGACCTTGCCCATAGCATCTCTGTGGCGAAAGTGTTACTGACGCAATTCGTAATCCCGCATACCACGTTCAAAACACAGCTGCTGGCAATTTAGCAGCAGACCGCATTACGTTGGTGTTCATACAATGGTATGAGTGCCATTCATTCATAAATCAATGGCAAATTACTGAACGTAAACTTGCCAAGAAATTACAAACAGTAAAAAATTGATGGGGTTAACTTCGACGTCCTGTAAAGGATATGCAATTGACAAATAAATCATGTAATCTTTAATTCTCGTATTCGAGAGCTTGTTAAACGGACAGCTGAAAACGTCTGCCAGCTTGCTAAAATTAAACATCCTTTTAAAGAAGAAGCCAGAAAGATATTCTACACTTCTCTGACAGAGTACCTGGCCAACATGACGAATAGTCAAACGGACCGCTATGATCTTGAAGAGCTCATTATCTCCAGGCACAGTTTTCTGGTGTATATTCCCCATGTCTGGACTTGCTGAACTCGGTTTCGTTGCCTAGCTAGTGAACTGAGTACTTGGTGCGATATTAAGCTGTGAATTTCTTTCTTTGTGTGTGTGTTCACGATGGCTGTGTTGTGAGGAGCAGATTCAGAAAAATGCAAACAGCTGGTTGCCGGCAGTCCAGCGGCTACCTTATGCATAATGCGTGTTCTGGCTGCTTGTGTTTGCACAGATTACTGTTTTTTTCCCCATAATGAACTGCAAATTAAAGTGAAGGGCGCCTTGTTGTCGGTTCTCTGGCTATTTGGTCTTGTCGAAACTACTGTTTCCTTTACAATTCCATGTGGAACAGTGACGAGCATTTCGCGTGGTGTGGCACAGCTATGAATCAATTATGCGACGACCCGCTGCTGTGAAGTTGGAACACTACTACTACTACTACTACTACTACTACTACTACTACTACTACTACTACTACTACTACTACTACTACTACTACTACTACTACTACTACTACTACTACTACTACTACTGCTGCTGCTGCTGCTGCTGCTGCTGCTGCTGCCATTGCTTGCCATATTTTACGCGTTTTCTCTGTGTTACTTGTCCGATCTGTAACGGCTGTCTATATTATTTTCTTGAAAACAAAACACGACACGTCATATGATGCCGGCACAATCGTACATACGGTGACATTTTTTTTATTCCCCTGTTATGAGAATAAATAAACTAGAGACCTTGATGACAACTGGCAAAATTGGGAGAAAAGTACAATGGGAAGGCAGAGCAGTCAATATTTGGATGGCTTGACCACATGGTATGAGCGGGAAAAGAACATAGAGCTGATCCACGTCTCTGGTGATCGTGTAAGATTGCGAAACACGACCTCCCATGCTTGTAGGGCATGCCACATGATGATGCTGCTGCTGCTGCTGCTGCTGATGATGATGATGATGATGATGATGATGATGACGACGATGATGATGATGATGATGATAAGGGTGATGATGATGATGACACCAGAAAGGGATCCTATGCTTCTCTGCTAGTCTATCTTGCCAATAGCCAGGCGGTTCGGAAAGACGGAGAGCTGACTGTCAGCTAAGGAACAAGCATATAACGGTATCAGGACATGTGTTTGGAAGAAACCGCGGCCGGTGAGAGATTGAATGCGTCACCCATCGAGTGACGAATGATCTATAAATAGATGGGACAAACATCATGTACCAGTTACGCATCAAAGCCACAGGAAGGTCCCACTTTACTTTCATATTATGAGGGTCCCACTTTACTTTCATATTTTAGGGTCCCACTTTACATTTACATTATGAGGGTCCCATCTTACTTTTATATTATGAGGGTCTCACTTTACTTGTATACTATGAGGGTCTCGCTTTACTTTCGTATTATGAGGGTCCCACTTTACTTTTATATTATGCGGGTCCCATTTTATATTTTACATTATGATTCATGTGAATGTGAAAACTCGTGCTAATTTTAGGAGATTGGATGTATCGCGTTGCATGATGGTTACGTAACAGCTCCACTGGAGAGGTATGTAAACTAAGGACCATGAGCTCCACTAGCTATGACGAGACTGAGGTTCCATGGCATTGGCATTAGGGGTGGGTGTAAAGACGTGTATGGAGCCACGGGTAGATAGAGCCCGGTATCGTGGGTGGAATCTGGCAGAGGATGTAAACCTGGCACATGCATACTGACGTGGGACACACCGATCTCTGTGGTAAATAGATGTATAGCTAGGTGTGGGAGGAGGAGGAGAAGGAAGATAAGAAGGAGGAGGGGGAGGAACATAAGAAGAAGAAGAAGAAGAAGAAGAAGAAGAAGAAGAAGAAGAAGAAGAAGAAGAAGAAGCACTGATAAAGTAAATTCAATTTATATTAAAATAAAAACAAAGACGGGCGCAGAACACACGCGAAGTTTCGCGATCATGCAGACATTGGCAACTGAACTAGGCCTAGGGCAATGTCTGGCAGGTCTGTTTCGTTACGCCAGGTGTCGCTTGAGAGTGCCCACAATTACTCCATGTTTGCGTCCAGTGTCTCGTCGTCCTCCAGTACGCTTCTCTGAACCATCAGCAATTCAAGGTATTGATTTGATGAGTTATTCAGATTCCGAAGTATCGATTACCAACATATGCTCTAAATCGTCATCATCATTATACAGTTGCTTGTAGTGTGCATAAATTCTCTCCCATAACATCAATCAATCAATCAATCAATCATGTGCCATGCCGGAAAGCGTGTGCGGTCATGACTCACCATTTCACTCGTTCACCAGAGTCGTTGATCAGCTCTATGTTCCTGTCTCGACCATGCTATGTGGCCAAGCCATCCAGGTATTTACTTCTCGGTCTTCCTCTTGGTCTGTTCCCTTCGATCTTGCCAGTTGTCACTAAGTTCTCCAATCCATTTCTTCTCATAACATGTCCAAAAAATTTTGACTGTCTACGTCTAATTTCTCTAATCAGTTTACGATTTTCATTTGTCTCCTATAGTACTTGGTCATTGGTTTTTCTGTCTGTCCATGGTACTCTTTGCATTTTCCTCAGAAACCACATTTCTGCAGCCATCAGATGTTTTTCAGCTTGACTGCTCATTGTCCAAGTTTCACATCCATACAAAAGAACAGGCTCTATGTATCACCTCAACACTCTTTTTCTCGTTTCAATTGACATCTTTTTATTGGTCAGTATGTTTTTCATCTTGCTAAAGGCTACTTTCGCCATGGTGATTCTTGTTCTAATCTCTACAAGGCATCTCCCATCAGATGTTATGACTGTTCCGAGATAATTGTACCGATTCACTTGTTGAAGAATATTCCCATTTACTTGTATATTACATTGTGGTATTTCGTTCTTCCTAGTGACGACCATAACCTGTGTCTTTTTACAATTTAATTCTAACCCCAGTTGCTCACTGTGTACAACAACCGCATTTACTAATTGTTGCAGATCCTGCTCATTGTCTGCAATCAATACTGTATCATCTGCATATCTAATGTTATTGATGTTTCGTCCTTCAATGCTGATTCCATTTATATCCGCCCATAACATCAGCATCCTCAAATGCCTTGCCGACTGGCGTACGCGATCAAGCTTCTCCACATTTGCCATCGCCAAACAAATAAAAATGTCACGTGATAGGAACCGGCAATGTGTATGTAAGGTGTTCGGACCCTGAGATTTTGTAAGTCTGAGTTCACATGAGGACAAGGTGGCTTGTCTTTTCCCTCCCGTAGCGAACGACAAGAGCTGTTCTAGTAAGCTTTTCCGGACGTGCTCTTGCCGCTGTCAGTGCGACGTCCTGACCGTTGCACAAACTAGCCAGAACCCCAACAGTTCATAAACAAACTTACGGGTATTGGTTGGCACTCGTTGAAGTAGAAGAAATAAGTCAACACTAGAGGACGCACTAAACAACATAAATAAACATGCAGGTATTGATTGGCACTGGTTGAAGTAGAAGAAAGAAGTCAATACTAGAGGACGCACTAAACAACATAAATAAACATGCAGGTATTGATTGGCACTCATAGAAATGGAAGAAAGAAGTAGAGGGCACACATGACAACATTAATTATAATTGCCATGTCAAAAATCAGTTTGAGTGAGTTATGTATTATTGAAGCACATGAGCCCTGCCGCTGTTTATACTTCACCTCGACACTGCAAAGTACAAGAGAAACACGAGGAGATGAGACGAGATTATGAGATGAGATGTATTATTGATTACTACACATTTTCCGTGCATTTATAATGCATATTATTTCTGTTGTTGTAGTTGTTGTCTAAGATTAGTTTCATAAATGATATATGAATGAAATAATATGTGAGATCAGAGAGATAAGACGGGCAGAATGTCAGACGGGCCTGCGTGCCCAATTCTTAACCCTTTGAAAATACAGTTCGTTTGTTCGTTCGTGTCTACATAAGTTTCAGAGATGTTCAGGTTGGCAAATGTCACTTAACCTCTCCATAACATCCTGCAGCGATCTGCCGATGCTACATTTCGAGTTAAGCACTTCTATTGTCTATAATTTATGTTAATTTCTTTACCGCCCGCTCCCCAAACCTATAAAAACATTTAATATACACACTCAATTCACAAGACCCGCATATTGTTTCTTTTCTTTATGCAGCCTCGTTAATTAACTGTCCTTATGTTTGTATCTTGAATTTATGGAATCCACTCCTACAGTTGGCATTTACTCTGTTCTGGTCGGGTATTTCCCATTTAGTGACTTGGCTAGCGTAAGTGGGCTGTCAAGGCACACAATAGTCTCCGTCACATTAATGAGACATTCTCGTGGGTCGTAAATGCGTATTATTACAGGACGGGAGCGTAATGCGGAATGTCTGCCTGCCCTTTCGGAAAGTATGTGAGCAGGTACACGCACAAATCTTCAACTGAAGTGGTGGTTGTACTACATGATCACAGCCAATCTGGCATCCACAATTATGCTGTGTTACCTCCAGTTCCGGATAAACATTGTTTTTCTGGCCTGCTCTGTGGAGAAGGAGTTGCGAATGCAATTCAAAATCTCGCACACCGCTTTCGAAACACAACTACATGCGATTTGAAGCATACCGCCTTGCACTGGTTTTCATACAAAGGTATGAGCCGTTGGCCGTGTCCAGCGTGTGCCGCGTGGTCTAATGGTTACACACCAGCTTCACACGCCAGTGATCCGGGGTTTGTTTCCGGGTCCGGTCAGGGATATGCACTACTGACCAGCTCAAACGAGAGCAAAACTCGAGTCTAGTGATTCCATATTGACGTGGATAGGCCTTAGGTTCATACCAGAATACGAGCAGCGTTGCCAGTAGTGGGTTGTGCTCAATATTTAAATCTCAAATCCCGAAACAACCAAATAAATCGAAGGTACTGAGCGTCGGTTGGTAAGCAATGGTAAACTAATGAACGTACACCTTGCCAAGAAATCACAAACAGCCAACGATTGTTGGAGTTGAATGCGACGTCCCGCAATGGATGTGCAATTAACCTAACAGATTTTTGCCGTCGCTATCTTTGAACTCCAGCGTAGTTCATACACATGCTGCTACTTCTAGTAGCACTGGACTGTGTATGATTTAGCTTTCCCTATTACAAATGTCCCTCGCCATTAGGCGAACCCACTCCAGCTTCAGGGGTTTTTGTAATTGTCCGTCCCAAGTCAACGACGAGAAGTCAACATTTTAGTCCAACTAACCCGTGTATACTGTCACACCGGATGTTTAACCGCTTCTATCTACTCGGCCATTCTGACCTCCTGCTAACCATATCCTAATGAAAAACACTTGAGGTGGTGCGCAGTTTGTCCCAAAATAAGTGCATTCACAACCGATATATTATATTATTATCATGTAGTGTGGGATATGCATAACGTCTCATCGCGTGCCTAGGAACAGTATCTTGATCTCCCGCCATCTCTTCTGCCTCATGTATGTGTCGTGCGTCTGGTCAACTCCCGGCCTCTTCTTTCAGGAGCCATATATTGCATCATTATTCTCCCCAAGCCATTGAGATGTTTACAATGACCAAAGTGTATCAGTTTCCCATCAGGATCTACAACATGTAGTAAATGCGGCTGTTCACACAGTGTACAACTAGGGTTAGAATTACATTGTAAGAAGACACAGGTTATGGTCGTCACTGGGAAGGAGATACCAAAATGTAATAAATACGTAACTGGGAATATTCTTAAACAAGTGAATCGGTACAATTATCTCGGTACAGTCATAACATCTGATGGGAGATGCCTTGAAGAGATTAGAACAAGAATCGCCATGGCGAAGGTAGCTTTTTTTTTTTTTTTGCAAGATGATAAATACTTGTATACTGACCATTAAAAAAGATATAAATTTCAGCGAGAAAAAGAGTGTTGAGGTGCTACATAGAACTTGTACTTTTGTACGGATGTGAAGCTTGGACAATGAGCAGACAAGCTGAAAAACATCTGATGGCTGTGGAAATCTGGTTTCTGAGGAAAATGCAAAGAATACCATGGACAGACAGAAAAACCAATGACCAAATCCTACAAGAAACACATGAAATTCGTAAATTGATTACAGAAATTAGACGTAGACATTCAAAATGTTTTGGTCACGTTATGAGAATAAATAAAATGGAGAACTTGATGACAACTGGCAATATCGTGGGAAAGAGAACAAGGGGAAGGCAGAGATGGATGGCTTGACCAAGTGGTATAGTCGAGACAGGAACACGGAGCTGATCCACGACTCTGGTGATCGAGTGAGATGGCGAATCATAACAGCCCACGCTTATCGGCATGGTACATGATGGATGAATTAATCAGTTTCCCAGATATGATACTGTTTACGAGGCAGTTTTCTTCCATATTTAATCTCGTAGAATGACAGTAGTGTTTATCTTCTGTGTTCTCTCAATACAACAAAATATACTACTTAATCATCAATCATCATACATTGTCGTTAGTGTTTACTGAAGAAGTCTGAGTTTCTTTGGGCTTGATCGGAGTCCACTGAAATGTTCAGTGTTAATAAATAACACATTTCTATCCAACACCTTCATCCCGCAGCGACAGCGGGAACTGAGCCAGCTGTGGAGAGCCAGTTTCGTGAGTAAGTGCACGTTCCGTCAATGTGCTATGCCCAATGTCTGCACACTTTCCCACTGGGCAATCCTTACCATAGACAAACACACGACGTGTCAGTGTGGAGGGGCGAGGGGTGGGGGAGGTATCTTCTTCTCGGACTTCATGAGCTCTGGGCGGTAACACCAGGCGTGGAAGTCGTAAGGAGATATTGGGGATTTAACTGATGCAGTGCCAAACAATAAAGCAGATTTGGACTAAACATGGTACATAATCAAATGAACAAGCATGGTGTATTTTTAATGACTGTGCAGTGTTTGAAAATATTGGCAGTCCAAGTTTTGTAATTACCTATTATGTTGTATGAACTTTACAGAGGGTGAATACAAAACTAGGACCGGCAATAATATCAAACACTGCACATTCATGAAAAAGACACCATTTACCAGCCAGGAACAAACGTCACAAATCTGGAATCTGGTCTCATCATGGTCAAAACGTGTCCCGTGTCCAGTATGTTCTCCTAAGCTTGGACCTGGAGTCTAATATTCTCAACAATTACCAGCACTGACGCTACATCAAAGACCTGGAGTCTAATATTCTCAACAACTACCAGCATTGACACGACAACAAAGAAGATATGATATTAGAATAACAGGACGCCCTAGAAGAAATGGATTGACAACATCAAAGACATTGTACAATAACGCGGAATGACACTATCCAGTGCCACCCATCGTGGGCTGGAGTGCCAACTATTCCTCCCCACGACGCTTCACGGCAAAAGTAAATGATGATGATGATGAATCCCCATTATGGCATAGGTCCTGTACCAACTCAAGCCAAGTCATCCTCTCTGTTGCCATCTCCTGCATCTCCCAGTCTTCTCTTCTTCCTTCTTCTTCTTCTTTTTTTTTTTTTTTTGCTCTTGGGACTCCTAGTGGCGTATAGGGCCAGAACCAGACATGGCAAGACCTCTATGGTTGGTTGTATGTTGGCTGAATGTGTCCTACTCTGTGAGATGGTCAGTCTCGGACTGTTTGGTCGCCTTTTACGACATGCAGAGGAGGTCTACAATGTTACTATTCCTTACTTCCACTTTGAAACCCGATAACATAAGGGTGTAACTCACGGCACCGAGCAATGTCTATGACAATGATTGTAAGGAAAAGAAGAAGAGGGGGAGAGAGAAGAAGAAGAAGAAGAAGAAGAAGAAGAAGAAGAAGAAGAAGAAGAAGAAGAAGAAGAAGAAGAACTGGGAGCAGGAGGAGATAACAATTTATAAAGATTTACCTCTACAACCAGAATAAATCTTCATTAAGAACTATTAACATGCTCTCGACAACACTTATCATAACGAGCAATCATGGAGCATACCCTAATATATACACAAGAAACATACATACATATCCGTTGTATAAATCTGCGCCACTAATTTTCAAAAACAGACATAATTGAGCAATGAATTGTAAAATTGTCCCATTTTCCCCCACAAGAGAGCGTAGCATTTCAAGGGGGTATTGTATTAATTCTGATTAGCTATCAGTGATTCCTTTCGAATGCACATGATAATCTTCGAGGCTGTGTACAGTTTACGTAGTAAACCTGGCCCTTGTTCAGACTGCGGTAGGAAGGGGGAGAGGACTGATTGTTACTTGTCCTTTGGATAACTTCTAGCTAGATAAAGGACCTCTTGTGTTATTGTGGGACATAAAGAAAGCACAGAATAGTAACATTAACTTATGATTGGTGGAAGTGTGGTAAAGGTGTGGAAATGTAAACAGTATGGAATAACACGAAGTAATGCAGCTTTACAGAACAGTTACGTAAAACATAGGACGTTGTGGCCACAAGCTTTTATCAGCAAACAAACATATACACGAAACACACTATATAATCACGGAGAATACACTACTATCACTACATTAAGGTTTAATAATCGAATGCGAAGTATGGAAAGGTGGGAGAAAAAAATTAGAACAATCAATTAAAAGAAAACGAAGCGGCAGCAGCAGCAGCAGAACAAGAACAAGAAGATAGTGTAAAAAATAAAATAATAGTAGCGATGTTACATGTGATCGTGTTACTGCAGTAAGTCAGCTGTGGTGGTTGCATCATAGAGTAAGTGGCCGAGGGAATGAAGCCAGCTCCCGCTAGATTCATGTCTCAAGGTACCATGACAAACAACCGAACCATAGGGCAGCAGGTGCACAATGTCCGCAATCCCATGGTCGCTTGTTGGCTTAGTCCAGCAATATTATCAGCAACTAATACAATGTTTTTTGTAATACTTGGATTTCAATATACGGAAGTACAACTAGAGAAAGACACTTTGGAGTTATCACCCAAGAAAGCTGTCCTTTAGAGTTTGAAGTATATAAAGCGATCAAGACATTCACCGGAAAGATGAACAACTTCCGACAATCAGTAAACTCATATTGGGTTTGCTCCACCGTCATACAATTAGTGAAGAAATTGTTTTTCTGCTTTCTCGTTTTGAACCCAAGCGTAGTCCATACACACTACTGCTAGTAGTGCTGGACTGAATTTTTCATGTGGATTAGCTTTCTATATTAACAGTGTCCTTCGCCATCAGGCGAACCCACTGCGACTTCAGATGTACTTGTAATTTACGTCCCCAAGTCAAGAACGATAGGTCGACATTTTAGTCCAACTTACGGATCAGGTGTTAAGCCCCTTACCTCGGCATCAGCACACCGGATGCTTAAGAACACGCGTTCTTATCCATTCGGCCTTGCTGATCTAAGGTGAAGAGATTGTTTTAAATATTTTTAGTTTATCTACTGAGTCACGATTCCAAGCAATGACATGAAAAGAATGTTTTCTTAATATATTCGAATTTATATCTTGCCTGTAGGACTCTCTATCTATTTGTCTATTTATTTATCTGTCAGTCAATCAGTCTGCTCACATAACTAGCTAGCTACATATCTATTGGTTTAGTGAGTCGTGTATTTTTGATTATTTTCCATGCTTGTTTATTTGGTTGTTTCGGGATTTGAAATTTAAATATTGAGCACAACCCACTACTGGCAACGCTGATCGTATTCTGGTATGAACCTAAGGCCTATCCACGTCAACATGGAAGCACTATACTCGAGTTTCGCTCTCGTTTGAGCTCGTTAGTAGTGCACATCCCTGACCGGATCCGGAAACATACCCCGGATCACTGACATGTGAAGCGGGCGTGTAACCACGCGGCACACGCTGGACACGCCAAATTATCATAACATAATATTAGAACGTTACCCATCGTAGGCTATGCTCAAGATTGCCCAATCGCCGCCACTGACGTCCGTCAATCGATGTGGACCCGAACGATTAGAGTCCGTATCGTTCGGGTCCACATCGATTGACGGACGTCAGTCGCGGCGATTGGGCAATCTTGAGCATAGCCTACGATGGGTAACGTTGTAATATTATGTTATGATAATTTGGCGTGTCCAGCGTGTGCCGCGTGGTTACACGCCCGCTTCACATGTCAATGATCCGGGGTATGTTTCCGGATCCGGTCAGGGATGTGCACTACTAACGAGCTCAAACGAGAGCGAAACTCGAGTATAGTATTTTCTATGCGTTTTAATGCATTTTGTTCTATTGTTGTCTAAGATTTGCTTCATAAGTGATGTATGAATGAAATAACGTAAAAGCGGAAAGGGATAAGAAGGGCAGAATATCAGACTAGCCCGTGGGACCAATTCTTTAACCCTTTGAAAATAAAGTTTATTTGTTCGTTTGTTCGTTCGTTCGTCCTGTCTACCTTCCTATTTGCTGTCTATCTACCTGTCAGTCTGTCTGCTTATTTACATGCCTGTCAGTCTGTCTGCTTATTTACATGCCTGCCTGCCTGTCTATTTACCTCCCGGGTCTGTTTGGCTGCTTTCCATTAACCACTCTATCTATATGTCTGCTTACGCATCTATCTCATTAGTTTATTGCAAACACAAAAACTGCCACATTTTAGTCGCCTCGGTATCATATAGTCGTGTCTTGCCTGTAATTATATGTCTGCATACTGTTATTTGTTTTCCATTTGGGAAATAGACCCTTTGTAAACTAAGCCAAACAAAACGAGGCAGTACAACACGGATGTTTTTTTCAGCAGCAGATGTAATAGTGAAGCGGTTAATGTTGTTTCAAGATGGCCATCTTGACCTAAATTTTTGAACACAACTCATTGTACATGTAAATTGGAGGTTGCGTTCATTTTCAAGCAACATGTTATAATAATATTTCCGAGCGCTTAATCTTTTAGCTTTAAAAAAAAAAAAAAACTTAGTGAAAATTCAAGAGGGCCTACTTCACTGCACCGGATTTTATTCCCATATAGTTCGTATCTTTCCACAGAGCGGCCTGCCGGAAGCGTCGCACAAAGCACGAACTCCGTAGCTCCAGCGACGAACCCGAGGTGTCTCGGAGAAAATTGCGTTACCACTTCGCAATTGGCCTGTTTCGCTGTGTGGCATTTTTTTTTCGTTCGCTTATATTCACCTCAACCGTAGTCCATACACATGCCAATACTAGTAGTAGTTGCTGCTATTGAGGAGCGCGCTTGAGTCAAACCCAATCCAGCTTATGAGGTATTTATAATTTACGTCACCATGTTAAGGACGAGAAGTCAACATTTTATTCAGACTGATCGGTGTAAGGGTTGTATGGATGTGAAGCGTGGACAATGAGCAGTAAAGCTGGAAAAAAAAACGTCTGATGACTGTGGAAATGTGGTTTCTGAGGAGAATGCAAAAAATACCGCGGACAGTCTGAAAAACCAATGACCAAGTACTGCAAGAAACAAATGAACATCGTAAACTGATTAAAGAAATTACATGTAGACAGTCAAAACATTTTGGGCATGTTACGAGAAGAATTAAATTGGAGAACTTGATAACAACTGTCAAGATCAAGGGGAAGAGAATAAGGGGAAGACAGAGAAGTAATTACCTGGATGACTTGGCCACGTGGCATTGCCGAGACAAGAACACTGAGTTGATCCACGACTCTGGAGATCGAGTGAAATGGCGAATCATGACAGCCCAAGCTTGATCGGCATGGCATATGATGGATAGATGTAGGGGTTGAACCCGCAACCTGGGCATCAGCAAACCGGAAGTTTCAGAGCGAATCATGCGACGGCGAATGAAACAAATTAGGAAGAGTTTGGAGGCAACAGAGATAAGTTGGTCTTATTCGTATAAACCTCAGGGAGTGATGGATCGATGGGTCATGGATAGATTAGTGGATGAATGGATGAATGCGATGATGGTTGGATTTGTGAAATCAGTGATGAATAGATGAATGGGTGGGTGGGTGGGTGAGTTGGTGGGTAGTGGACAGATTAATATGTTGACATTGGGAGAAGGATTGATGAATGAATGGAAGGTATGATGGATGGATGGAGGGGTGGATGGATGGATGGATGGATGGATGAATGGATGGATGCAATGATGGATGGATGGATGGATGGATGGATGGATGGATGGATGAAATTCTATTGAAAATGGTCGAGTTCATCTTTTAAAAAAAAATCACCTACAGTGCAAAATCAATGACACTGATTGCAAGAAGAAGAAGCAACAGCTGGAGAAGAAGAAGAGGCCAGCATTACCGAATGGACAAGAGCGCTTGCTTTTAAACTTCCGGTGTGCTGATGCCGAGGTAGAGGGACGAACGCCTTCACTGGTCAGTTGGACTAAAATGTTGACTTGTCGTTTTTGACTTGGAGACGTAAATTACAAGTACATTAGAAGGCTGATGGCGAGGGACACTGGAAATAGGGAAAGCTAATCCACAGGGCAAAAATCAGTCTAGTACACTAGAATTAGTAGCAAATGGATGAGCTAGAACTCCAGTTGGAAACAAGCGAACGCATAATAAAAAACATGAGAAGGAATTGGACGTAGTGGGTAGGGGCAAGGGGGGAGGGGTCAGCGTTTGATGTATCATTTGACTTGTGAATGGATGGATACAAGTGTGACTATATTATACTACAAATCCTTTGTCACAAAAAAAAAAAAAACGAACACAAAACATGACAAAGAGAATCAAAACAATGTTTTCCCGTGGTGACTTTGAATAATGAAGACACAAACTATAGAATGTACGATTTATTGCCTAGCATATTTCGCTACATTTCGTCAGGTGTATATTTATTTCGGCTTGAACGATGTATCTAGTTATTTTACTCTACGTTGTGTGACATCTGTAATAAATACCTGAAGAGATGCAGCGAAATATGCCAGGCAATAAATCTTGCATTCTAAGGTTTGTGTCTTCGTTATTGACAGTCAAAGAGAACTTTTTAAAAATAATAGCCAACAAAGAATTTATTTTTAAAGAAGTATAAGGTATATTTGTAATGACAGTGCAATGTTTGAAAGTATTGCCGGTCCAAGTTTTGTATTAACCCTCTGTAAAGTTCCTGCAACATAACAGGTAAATACAAAACTTGGGCAGGCAATATTTTCAAAAACTGCACAGTCATTAAAAATACACCCTTTAGTAGATACATAAATACAAGATTAACTGGGTTTTAGGAAGGCGAAGAATAAGCGAAAACATCAACAGCAACTTCGTTGCAATATGTGACCTACTCCATCTGTCAACAGCATTTCATGCACGCAAAACTACCACAATACAATTCCGTACGTATAATTTCTTACACAATGTCCTGACGCGAATAATACTGACATAACATATTACATCCTTTGTGGCTTTTCTGAGTTCGAAAATTGATTACGGGTTTTCAGTCGACTGGCGCTCGGGGCAAACAGTGGCTTTTTCATAAGGAGGACTTAAGTGTACAAGATAAATACACAACATGCACATTTAATAAGCGCCAAGGACAAATAAAAGACAGCATTGAGGCAAATTAGCATAATCACCGATGTATTTGTGTGTCCAAAATATTTCATTTCAGGTCTAAGATTAACTTTTTTTTACCGACAATTCAACATTGAAAGAAGTTTATAAGTGTTTCGAAATAAAATATTTCACTAAATAAATATAACAGCCATTATCATCATCATATTCTATTTCTTCTTCTTGTTCTTCTTATTTTCTTTCACCCTTCCCACCCTTCCCCCAATTAGGACATAGGCGCTGAGCCATCTCACTCCAAGGCCTCTTGTTCTTAGCCATCCCGTACAGCCCTGGCCAAGTCCTCCTCATACGCTTCATTTCTGTGTCTACTTCTCTTTCCCGAGTGTTTATGTGTCTTCCTCTATTTCTTGTGCTCTATGGATTCCAGACAACGGTTTTTCTAGTTAGACTCGTACAGTTCTCAGGTTTTCTCATTGTTTGTCCTATTCAGCGCAATTGTCTATTCTGCACCTCTTCGTCACTGCTATTGGTCTATTTCACTCCACTAGTTCTACATTGGTGATTCTGTCATACAATTGTACTCCTATTTTGCGCAGGCACCAATTACTGAATGTTTATAATTTATGTGTAATTGCTTTCGTTGTTCCCCGTTTTTTTTTTATGGTGCACACAGTAAAACTGATTTAACGTTAGAATTAGATAATATTACATTTAGTGCTAAGCTTAGCATTCGAGTTAGATATTCTAAGTTTCCTCTAAGCTGAACATTAGAATGAGATATTCTATGTTTGGTGCTTAGCGTACTTTTTAAGTTTGGTGCTAAGCTTAATATTAGAATGAAATATTCTAAGTTTGGTGCTAAGCCTGGGCTCCCAGGCCGTCCCAGCCTAAATTTCCGGCTAGTAATGCAATAACACAAACGGAAGAAGCACGTACATCTTCATTATCATCATAATGTGCCCTGCCAGCTGGCGTACTCGTTCATGTCGCTACAGAGATCTCGGTCTATGATGTTCTTGATCGACTCCATTGATGATATTTATCCATGCCATCGTGTCAGTCCGTCCAGCATCATTTCTCTTGGCTGCCACTGTCTATTTTCCCTATTGATCTTTCCAGTTGTCACGATGTTCTCCAATGCCTCTCTTCTCACCACATGACCAAAGAAAGTTGTTTGTCTCTGTCTTATTGTTGTATATAGTGTTCTAGTTTCATTAGCCTCTTTCAGGCAATCGTTGTTAGATACTCTGGCAGTCCAAGGAATTCGTCTCAAGAACCACATCTCTGCTGCTGCAAATATTTTCCTAATTTGTTCATTTACGTTTCAAGATTGACTGCCTTACAACAAAACAGGTTCTGTGTAGCTACTCATCACTATACTTCCTAATTTAATGAAGTATGAAAAGGGCTGATATGCTCAATGCAATACAGTGGTACCTCGGGTTACAAACGCCTCAGGTCACGAACAATTCAGGTTACGAACAACAACTTCGAAAATTTTATGTCCCAGGTAACGATCAGTGCCTCGGGTTACGACCGAAGGCGAGAGAGAGAGAGAGAGAGAGAGAGAGAGAGAGAGAGAGAGAGAGAGAGAGAGAGAGAGAGAGAGAGAGAGAGCAAGGTGTAACGTTGGAGACAAACGATCGAGTACAGTACAACCAGTACTACAGATGAGCTTGTGGATCTTCAGAATGAACAGCTAAAGACATTAAAGGAGAAGCAGTCTTCCGATGATGAGTCAGTGACCGTTTCAACTGCCAGGATTAAAGAAATTTGCAGCAAGTGGGCAGACATCGAAGGCTTCATTGTGAACCATCATCGAAACAAATTTCTTGCTAACAGTGCAGTAAACCTGGTGAATAATAACACGATGGCCCACTTCAGAAAGATTCTCCAGCAAAGGAAGCGACAATTTTTTCTTGATAGTCTCTTGGTGCAGAAAGATTCCCAGCCTGCTGCCAAGAAACAGCAACAAGATACTCCTGAAACTAATGATTCAGAATAATAAAGAAAGTGGCAAATTTCCTATGATCGATTTCTTGGTAATAAAGATAGGTTAAATTTTTTTTTTTTAATTTTACATTTAATTAATTTGGTTGTTTTCTTTCTCTTTATTTAATATTCTTTGCGTTTTGTCAGGTAAACGACCGGATGTTAATAAAAAAGAACGATTCTTTCATCTTGAAACGGATTGTCTTTATTTCATTGATTTCAATGTTTCGGGTTACGAACGTTTCGGGTTACGAACCGAGTTCTGGAACGAATTAAGTTCGTAACCCGAGGTACCACTGTATTGACATACACAGAATGAATCACCGAAAAACGAGAAGTAGATTATGAGCTTTACTAGAGCACGACAACAAGAAACAAAATGGACGTTGTGGCCAAAGCCTTCGTCTGCAACAGAACAAACAAATAAAAATAGACAAACAAATACACGAAAGACACTACATGAAAGTATTAAGGTTACTTATCTGTATCCTTGCTTGAGCGGCTATCCGTGGATAGAATAAATTGGATGTAGTGTTTAACAGGATTAACTGACTAAAGGTCAATAAAGCGAGAAGCTCGGGGATTGGCTAAGACAACCGATGAGGGAACCGCTGCTGGGGGGATGGGGGTGCGCCCATGAGAGCGGATAGGGAAAATATGTACATACACTGAGGAGACTGACGCTAGTCCGACAACATGAACTGAGAGTGAAGCCTGCTCATGCACGCCAAGGCCGCCGTTGAGGGAAAGAGAGGAGAAATCATAATCAATTTCTTATGTGAACAGTGAGCAGAAACATGCTGGGATGACTGCTGTATCGAAGGCTAAGCACGCATGAGAATAGCTAAAGTCTCAGCCAAGCACTTTACTCTCGACAACTGCCTATTGCACGGGCAGTATTGTCCCATCCTGGCAGGGAGGGTGTTGCCACCATACAGTGGATACGGACTTACAGAGGAGTGTCTGAAAACGAGAGAGCTCACCAATTAGCTAAGGACGGTGCAACAGATGAACAACCTATTACACCAGTGACAAGCCACCCAAAGAAAAGAATCATCAAATCAAACAGAAAATTATCAACACCAACACAAGACGATGACATCGTTATTAATAGACCACGACAATTCATTATTCTTCGACTCACAACAGGTTATAATTGATTACGCAGGGTCGACTTCACTGCGCAGGGGTTATCCCATATGGCTCAGTCTCTTTCCGCAGCGCGAAAAGTGTCGCACAAAGCACGAACTCAGTAGCTCTAAAGACGACACCCATGAGTCTCCAAAAATATTCGCTCGAACCGAAGGACGCGGCCCGGAATCGAACCAACAACCTTCGGAGCCCGAGTCAAACGACTTGACCACTTCGCCACGGAAGTCTCTCTACTGTTTCGTTTCGACTCCGCAGTTATCCCTCCAAATGATTACAGCGCACTTGAAAATGGGACTCAGCAATGTAGTGGAAACACCAGGTTGCAGCAGACACCAAGATCAGGGAATCTCGGCTCAAGTCCAGGCTCCGGCAAAGTTGCTAATGGTGGTGTAAGTCGTCTAGCGAGGACAGCGCTCCGCAACAGAGACGGCTTGGGGTTTCGTTTAGTTTAGTTTAGTCGACGGATCAACATCACGACACACTGGTGTACCGCATAAGTGCTACGTTCGACTCCTAACTCAAGCCTGAGTCAGGAGAATCTCAGCTCAGTGCACGAACTCCGTAGCACCAGTGAGGATCCTGAAATACTTTGGGTAGATTTTTAACTCGAAATTTTGCCCGGACAGTGCCTTTAGGCTACTCTTTTTCGATTTCCGACTTCCAAGGGATTTTTTTACCTCCGCAACAATACACACGGGCGTCCGGTCTCACTACCCAGAGACCAGGGGAAATTTTATTACTAGAAGTCCACGTGAAAAAATCCCGGCCCTCACCGGAACTTGAACACGGAATCTCCAGCACTCGAGGCGGATACCATACCTTTAGACCACTCAGTCCCTTGGCGTGAGGTATTGGGAGCCCAAGTGCACAACCAAATAGCCCAGAGGAAGAATTGGCTTTTTAATGTGTGAGAGGAGTGTGGCTTCTTGATCCATAAACGGGGTACGAAGAATGAAACATGGCTGTATCGACGTCTACTGGTTCATTGCGAACCGTCGATGCGGAGGCGACGACATAGAGGTGTGACCGAGGAAGATGCTGGTTTCTCACGTCCGAAGGTGCTTGGATTTGTGTGAGGGCACGATGTACCGTGTGCAGGATATTCTCCTTTCCGGGAGCGGGGTGGCTTTGAGAAGACACAGTGCACATGTGTGGGTCAAGTAGGAAAAACAACTCGAAGGCGTCTCGAAACAGGGTACGAGAAGGGCTGAAACGGGGGGGGGGGGGGGGGGGGGGGTGGATACTTCTGACGATCGGTAGCCTTCTGTCCTGCTTACTCCGCGATGGAGTTCTTATCGTTCACATTTTCTTTCTGCTCTGATATTGTCTGACACATCTTTGTGTTTATTTTTCACAATCCACATTAAGAAGTGCCACCGCTGTCATTTCTTTATTTTTTATTTTGGAAATAGTTCATTTGATAATCTCTTTCTTCATTAAATTGTTGGCAATTTAATAGAGAATGGTTTATATTATTAGGTCGTAACATTTCATGCATGTTAGTTAGTCCTATGTGAACGCAGCCTTTCTCAACTTCAGCTTGTTTGTTTGTTTGTTCGTATATTTAGATATTATCTAATTGTGTTTGTATTTTTAGCTCTTTTATTAACTGTCCTGAGACCTTGCCGTTTTGATCGACGATAGTTTTTAAACTATTGATATGATATTTTCATTGCGACAAATGCAAGTAAAATGCCGAGAACAAAATCAACCACTGTTTATTGCCTTCATCGACCTCACAAAGGCATTTGATTTGGTCAGTCGTGAGGGTCCTGTTCAAGGCACTAAAGAAGATTGGCTGCCCACCAACTCTTCTGTCCATTGTGGAATCGTTCCACACTGGCATGAAGGGTATAATAAAGTTTGACGGTGCAACTTCATGAAGAGTTTGAAATCAAGAGTGGAGTTAAGCAAGGTTGTGTACTATCCCCCACCCTCTTTGGAATATACTTTTCACTTCTACTGAAATATGCCTTTCGTGATCAGGATGGAGGTATATACATTCACTCACGCTCAGATGGTGGCCTCTATAATGCTCAGAGATTGAAGGCCAAGACCAAAATTAGGAGGGAACTAATCAGAGAGTTGCTTTTTGTGGATGATGCTGCAATTACGACCCACTCTGAGGAATAATTACAACATCTACTATCTGCATTCTCCAATGCTTGTTCTGAATTTGGTTTAACAATTAACAAAAAGAAGACACAGATTATGTCACAAGGCGCACATAGGGTACCATCAATCTTTATTGACGAAGCCGAGTTGGAGATAGTAGACCATTTTACATATCTAGGATCAGAGATAAATAGCAAATTATCCCTAGATCAGGAAATCAACATCAGGATTGGTAAGGCAGCAACAACAATGAACATGTTAGTAAAATGAGTCTGGGAGAACAGGAAACTTACTGCCAAAACAAAAGTCCTCGTCTACCAAGCCTGTGTCCTTATTACTCTTCTTTATGGCAGTGAAACCTGGTCAACTTACTCACACCAAGAGAAACGTTTAAACAGCTTTCATATGCGGTGTCTGCGAAGAATACTTGGTATTAAGTGGCAAGACAAAATCACAAATACTGAAGTATTGGAAAGATCAGGTTGTGTGACGGTGTGTTCCATGCTCAGTCTTCGTAGACTTAGATGGATAAGACACGTTAGGAGGATGGATGATGGTAGAATACCAAAGGACATCTTTTTTGTTGAATTACAGATGGGTAGGAGATCTCAGGGTCGGCCTCTACTACGATACAAAGATGTGTAAGCGGGACATGATTGATACAGGCATTGATAATGCACATTGGGAGCAAGTCGCCGCTGAACGTGTTGCATGGAGGGCAACTATCAGAAATGGAATAAAGACACAGGAGAAAATGATTGCAGATAAAGCACACACAGAGCGTGAGAGACGTAAGATGGTGCATGATGATGGAAATGACCATGTTTTCACATGCATCCACTGTGGACAAACATTTACAGCGCGAATTGGCCTTATCAGCAACACTCGCCACCGCCATGGGTTGTAGTTATTATGCCTTTTTGAAGCACAATGTACCAAACTATCGTCTGTCAAGACGGAAAGGTACCAATGAAGTTCGTAAACTGATGTTATACCTTTCCATAGCACAAAGCCTGTGCTGAATCATAGACCATGTGTTGCCCATGCATCATGATCCCTCTCTCGAATGCCTAGGTTACTCTATAAAACAGGTAAAACCTATATGTCTGGAGCAAGACCAGCTGCAGAAGCTGCCGGATCAGCAAAGCAATTCTCTAACTGTCCGCCTGTCGGGGTTTCGATCCTATACCAGTTGTCGACTAATGCTTAGGGCTTGGTATAAACTGCAATGACATTTAGTCATTCGGTTGTATCTCCTAGCAATATAATAAAGATTGTCCTCTCCCAGTTGCGTTCCTCCTCCCAAAGACATTGGCACAATGCGGGGTGACGGGTTTTGTGAGCATCACCCATAAATTGGCGCAAACAGACAGCAGCTAGTACCGTCTGCTGTCAAAAGGTAGCTCAGTCATATCTGACTAAGACCTGTTTGGTCTTTTATTAACTAGAACGTAGTCTATCATGTTTGGTTTCGTTCGTTTTATTTGCTATCTCAGAACATTTCTTCTTTTTCTTCACTTTTTGTTTCCGTTTGACCTGACCCTACTTCTATTTCTTGTGTACTTCTTGTTCCTAATGCGGCTGCAGTAGCAGTAGTGATGAAGAAATGCAACACTTTTACGATGAAATAGACATGGCGATGGCTCAAATTGGATCACAGGAAATAAAAATAATACTTGGAGATTTTAATGCAAAAGTAGGAAAGGGGAAAATGGAGATGTAGTGGGGAATTATGGTTTAGGTACAAGAAATGACAGAGGGAAAAAGCTAATAGAATAGGCAAATATCAATGATATGATAATTGGAAACACGTGGTTTAAACACCATAAAAGACATGGAAAAGCCCTGATCAGAAAATACGCAACCAAATTGACTATATACTAATTAATAAAAGATTTAGAAATGCTCTAATTAATGTAAAAACAATGCCTGGCGCCGACTGTAATAGTTATCCTGTACCACTATGTGGACAAATAAAAGTAAGATTAAAGAGAGGAAAACAAATGGTTAGGAATCAATCAATCAATCATGTGCCATGCCGGAAAGCGTGGGCGGTCATGACTCGCCATTTCACTCGATCACCAGTGTCGTGGATCAGCTTAGTGTTCCTGTTAGGAATATGAGACTTAATAAAGAGGTTCTGAAAGTAGATAAAGAAATTCAAGAACAATACATAGTGACTGTGAAAAATAGGTACAGTGCAATAGCTAAAATACAGAGTATAAACGAACAATGGGAAATAGTTAAGGGACTCCATTCATCAAACTAGCAAAGAAATATTATCGGAGATAAGTCAAATAGCTAAGAAAAAATGGATGAATGAAGAAATCTTAATGCTGATGGACAAAAGAAAACAGAGTATAAATGACAAACAAGAATACGATAAGATAAATAAAGAAATAAAAGATAAATGTTGGAAGGCAAAAGAGAGTTGGTTAAATTAGCAGTGCAAAAATTGAATTAAATGCCATTAAAGATACAAAAAAATATGCACAGACAAATCAGTGAGCTCACGGGAAGAAAAATAAGAATAAATACAGGGTGTTTGAAATCAAAAACAGGAAAGATATTATTGGAGGAAGATGATATAATGAAGAGGTGGAATGAGTATATAAAAGAATTATATGATGGGGAAAGGGAAGAATTAACAGAAGAAAGTAACTTAGAAGGTCCACCTATTCTAAAAGAAGAAGTCGCTGACGCTATGAAATATACGAAGAAAGGAAAAAACAGCTGGACCAGATGAAATCACAATAGAAGAATTAGAAGTATTGGGAGAATTTGGAGAAGATGTATTAACCAAAATGTTAAATGATATTTACAGCAGTGGATATCTACCCAGTGATATGCTGAAATCTGTATTTATAGCTATACCAAAAAGACCAGGAGCAGTTGAATGTGAAGATTTTCGCACAATTAACCTCATAAACCATATCACTAAGCTTCTGCTCTGAATCATAATGAGAAGAACCAGAAAGAAAATAAAAATGGAAATTAGTGAAGAACAGTATGGATTTGTGGAGGGAAAGGGCACAAACAATGCAATATATACATTACGGACACTAATAGAAAGGTCAATAGAGAAACAGAAAGACATATATTTATGCTTCATAGATTATACTAAGGCATTTGATAAAGTAAAACACGATGAGCTGATTAAAATGTTGGAAGATATCAACATTGATGGGAAAGATTTAAGAATAATAAAGAATATTTACTGGAACCAAGTAGCAGCAATTAAAATTGGAAATAAAGAGGGTAGTTACGAACACATAAAGCTAGGAGTACGATAGGGATGTGTCTTGTCACCAGATCTCTTCTCCCTATATAGCGAAGTAATAATGAGAGAGATCAAAGAGATGCCAGGAATACTAGTTGGAGGTTATAATATAAATAATATACGCTATGCAGATGACACAGTATTGGTGGCAGATAAATCAACAGACCTACAACAATTGTTGGACACTGTAGTAACAGAGTGCAAGGAAAGGACTCTCCTTGAATATCAAGAAAACAGTAACAATGGTGATATCAAAGAAAATGGTGACACCAAAATGTGACATAGAAATAGAAGGAAAAATTCTTAACCAAGTGGATAATTTTAGATACCTAGGGACATTTGTAACATCAGATGGAAGATGTACAACATGGATTAAGAGCAGAATAGGGCAAGCAAAGGCCGCATTTCAGAAAATGAAGAGTATCTTATGCAATAGGTCACTATCACTGAGTGTAAGAAAGAGAGTGCTGAAATGCTATGTAGAACCAGTTTTGCTGTATGGCAGTGAATCTTGGAATGTAAATGAACAAATTAAGAAGAAATTAGAAGCAACAGAGATGTGGTTCCTGAGACGAATGTTGACAATTCCTTGGACTGCCAGAGTAACTAACGACGACTGCCTGAAACAGGACAATGAAACTAGAAAACTATATACAACAATAAGAAAGAGACAAACAGCTGTCTTTGGTCATGTAATGAGAAGAGAGGCATTGGAGAACATCGTGACAACTGGAAAGATCGAGGGGAAGAGAGGCAGAGGCAGACCAAGAGAAATGATGCTGGATGGATTGAGACGGTGGCACGGAGGAATATCAGCAGCAGAGTTGATACAGAAAATCAAAGACCGAGATCTGTGGAGAGCTATGAACGCCTACGCCAGCTGGCAGGGCACTTGATGATGATGATGAATGTGGCTGCTTGACACGTTTTTGCTCGTTTACAAACAATTCAGGGGCTGCAAAAACCGTGATGTGTATGCAAGAAACGAATTGCAGATATAAACAATCTATTTAAAGAGGACAAAAGAAGACGAATAACAAGAACATACATGCATGTACATCGTTATTTTACAATAAATAATATTGTCCCGCGCGCAGTGATACTGGTCTTAAATTAGGTTGTTTAGTGTTAAGTAAAATACTAACGCATTTAAATCACGCATTTAACAGCCGTAAATATACTGAGGAACAATAGTAGACAGGTACAAGCTACGCAATACAAAAAAGCAAAAGTATTACACTATAATTCATTATATGTAATTGGGAAGCACAGTACAAATAGCATAACTGTTTGAAAGACAAAAATGTAAGCAATAAAAAACATGAACTGAGATAACAATAGACACTATTTATATCAGTCTCGTTCACTATTTATATCAGTCTCGTGAACTGATTTCCTTGAACAACATATTACTAATATAAATACAGTACAATACGTGAATGGCGAAGGCTTATGTGACAATAAACATAGTCTATGTGAAGTCAAAATAAAACAGGCAATTTATGTTGATGGCAACACAGCAGGAGAGTAAACTGGGCTTTAACGAGGGAGAGTTGCGCAGCGTAAGGCTCACTTTCTTGTCCTACTTTAACATATTCAGTGTGACCTCCGGGACGCAGAGGTGTTTCCAAGGCACCAGGGCCAGGTTCTATACTGGTCAAGTCCTACTAACACGTCCTAGTCGTGCGTCCTGGGCAAGAGGTCCCTTCGGGGTCCTGGCTAACGTAGTAGGATCGCTGATTCTTCCGAAGTCGGAGAGTATCTGCCTGCACGGCGAGGAACCACCAGTCTGCACACCAATAAGTCAGACATTGGACAACGGATACTCACGCAAACCTCAGGTCATGTATGACATCACACTGATGTTGGACAACAGGATGTCCTTCATCCGACATACAGGACTTCACGCTGGAGTTCACAGCCGGCAAACACAAGCAAGCAAGCAAGTGTGACCTCCCATTTGAAGAGAAGGATGATCTATCGCCATACTATGGTTATCGTGTTATTTGTTTTGTTTCGTTGTATCTTCCGCAATTTTAATACTTTGTGGATGGAAATTTACATTATAATACTTATTTATTTTATTGTATGCTACGTTTGGTCCAAACCTACTTTGAGTTTTTCGCTGAATCAGTTAATGTGACCCTGTGGCAAGAAATGCATTTAATAATTATATATATATATATATGTATATATACACGGTATAATTGTTCATTGTAATTGTTCATTACAATTGTTTATCTATAACTGTTCACTATATATGTGTATGCGTGTGGGAGAGAGAGAGAGAGAGAGAGAGAGAGAGAGAGAGAGAGAGAGAGAGAGAGAGAGAGAGAGAGAGAGAGAGAGAGAAAGTGGGTGTCAGAGAGAGTGAATGTGTGTGTGCGCACGTGCATGCGTGTATGTGGAGAGAGTGATTGCGTGAGAAACGGTGAGGGAATGTGTCAGTGCATGCATTCGTACGTGTATGTGTATGAGTGAGTGAGGGAGTGTGTGCATGCGTGCGTTCATGCGTATGTGTATGTGTGAGAGAGTGTGATTGAGAGAGTGATTGTGTGTGTGAAGGATTGTGTGTGTGTGTGTGTGAGAGAGAGAGAGAGCGAGAGAGAGAGAGAGATTAAGTGAGTGAATGAGTGAGGAGTGAATTGGTGAGAGAGCGAGTGTGTGTGAGTGAGTGAATGAGTGTTAGAGTGTGTGTGTGTGTGATTTAGTGAGAGAGAGAGAGAGAGAGAGTGAGCGAGCGAGAGAGGGAGTGAGCCAGTGCGAGAGTTGATGTGTTAGCGTGTGTGCGTGAGCGCGCGCATGCGTGTGAGTGTGTGTATATAAAAGAATACAGAGAGAGAGAGAGAGAGAGAGAGAGAGAGAGAGAGAGAGAGAGAGAGAACGAACGAACGAACGAACGAACAAACTTTATTTTAAAAGGGTAACAAATTGGGCACGCAGGCCCGTCTTACATGAGAGAGAGAGAGAGAGAGAGAGAGAGAGAGAGAGAGAGAGAGAGAGAGAGAGAGAGAGAGAGTTGAGCAGACGCATGTCATGTAACACGCATGTTATGAAACACGCGAATCCATATGTTTGTGTATTCTCATCTGTCATATTATCAGTTGAATACCATTTGATTTTATCATGTATAATATAAACTTATGTACATTACTGTAGTTTGAGTGAGAGAGTCAGTGAGTGTGAATGAGAGACAGAATGAGTGAGCGTGAGAGCGAATGTGTGTGTGTGTGTGTGTGTGTGTGAGAGCATCACTATTTTTACTTCACACACGGTTTATGTACACATTTTTCTCCATGTTTAACATTTGTATGAGACTGCTCACGACAATTGTCAGTGTATGTGTGTGAGTAAAGTGTGGGCGTTTTTTCATATTAGTTTCAATGCTCACGTGAGGCATTTTGTATGTATCTAGATGTGAGGATGTGTGAGAGTGTGTGGAGGATGTGTGTGAGTTTTGGGATATGTGTGTGTCGGGGATGTGTGGGTGTGTGGGTGCGGGTATGCGTTTGGATGGGTTGGGGTGTGTGGGTGTTGGTGGGTAGTGATATTTGTGGTTGTTGGTGGGATGTGTGGATGGATGTGTGGTGGTGAAAGTAGGGGTTTGGGAATGGGTGTGGGGGATGTGTGTATGGGTGGAGGATGTGTATGGGACGGGTGCGGGGGATGTGTATTTGGGTGGGGGATATGAGTGGGTGGGTGGAGATGTGTGGATGGTTTGGGGAAGTATGTGTGGGTGGCGGGGTTGTGTGGGTAGGGGATGTGTGTGGGTGGATTGGGGATGTAAGGGCGGGTGGGGAGAAGTGTATGGTGTGAAGGTTTGGGATATGTGTGTGGTGTATTTGTGGGGATGTGTGCATGATGTGTGGGTGGGGGTATGTTTGCGGTGGTATGGGTGGGAATATGTGTGGGGATATGTGGGGGATAGTGTGTGGTGTGGGGGATATGTGTGATGGGTGCTGGGAATGTGTGTATGGGTGGGGGATATGTGTGCCTGAGTAGGGGATGTGTGATGGTTGGGAGAAGTATATGTGGGTGGGGGATGTGTGCGTGGATGGGGAATGTTTTGTTGGGTGTGTGTGAGTGATTTAGAGATGTATAGGTGGGTGAGGGATGTCTATGTGTCGGGGTGGGATGCGTAAGTGGGTGGAGGATGTGTATGGGTAGGGGTATTGTGATCGAGAGATGATTTGGTTGGGTTGGGTGGGTGGTGGTGTGTGGGTGATTAGTGGAGAATGTGTGGGTGAGTTAGTGTGTGTTGGTGGATGGGTGGGGAATGTGTGTGTAGGTGGGGAGATGTGTGTGGTGTGTTGGTTGGGGATGTGTGTGTGGTGTGTGGGTGGGGTATGTATGTGTGGGTGGGGGATTTGTGTGGGTGTTGGACTATGTGGGGTGGGTGGGTGAGGGTATATGTATGGGTGTGAGTGGGGATATTGTGTGGTATGTGGGTGGGGGACATGTGTGTGGTGTATAGGTGAGGATGTGTGGTGGTATGTGGGTGTGGGATGTGTGGGTGAAGGATATTTGTGTGTGGTGCGTGGGTTGGGAATATTGCGTGTTAGGGGATTATATGATGTGCGGGTGGGGGATGTGTGTGGTGGGGGATTGGGTTAGGGCATGTGTGGGTGGGTGGAAGATGTATGTGTGGGTGGTGGGGTGTGTGAGTGGATTTAGGATGTATAGATGGTTAGGGAGATGTGTGTGTGTGTGTGTGTGTGTGTGTGTGGGTAGGGAGATGTCAGTTGGTGGGGATGTGTGTGTATGGTTTGGGGATGTGTGAGTGGATGTGCGATGTGTGGGTTGGTGGGGGATGTGTGTGCATGGGTGGGGAATATGTGGTCGATGGAAGTGTGGCTGGAGGATGGGTGGTTGGAGGTGTGGGTGGGGAGAGCATGTATGGGTTAGGATGTGTATGTGGGTAGGCGCGGGATGTGTGGGTGGGCGCGGGATGTATGGGTTGGTGGGGGATGTTTGTGGGTGGCGAGTGTGTTTTGGTTGGGGGAACAGGTGAGGGCAGTGTGTGCGGGTGGGGGATGTGCGGGAGGGGGATGGGTCGGTTGGTGGGGTATGTATGTGTCCCTGGGTGTGTGTGTGTGTGTGTGGGTAGGTGGGGTGTGTGTGTGGGTGGGGTGACGTGTGGGTAGGTGGGAGATGGGCCTCTTAACATGGTAATTTACCTTGTTTATGTTTACAATATTCATTTCACAATGTTTATTTTTCTTCCTATGTGAATGTATAATGCTCTTGATGAACGAAAGATAAGTGATTGGAAGGGCCGAATGTAAGACGGGCCTGCGTGCCCAATTTGTGACCCTTTTCAAATAAAGTTGATTTAATTTGATTTTGATTTGATTTCGCCTTCAACCTTACCTCTAGTATTTTTTTCTATAAGAGTGTTATGTCTTTTAACATGGCCGAAATATTTCCATTGCTCTTTTTAAAAAAAAAAATTTCTTTAATAAACTCTCTTTTCATTCGCAGTATTCTGTATTTGATTGTTTTTGTGTCCTTGACATACGACATACTAAAGTATATCCACATCCTCAGGGCCTCTATTCGACTTTTTAATTGCGTGTTCATTAGCCTGGCTTCTGTATATCTACATCCCCAAGCCTTCTATTCGACTTTCTAATTGCGTGTTCATTGTCCAGACTTCTGTATATCTACATCCCCAGGCCTTCTATTCGACTTACTAATTGCGTGTTCATTGTCCAGGCTTCTGTATATCTACATCCCCAGGCCTTCTATTCGACTTTCTAATTGCGTGTTCATTGTCCAGGCTTCTGTATATCTACATCACCAGGCCTTCTATTCGACTTTCTAATTGCGTGTTCATTGTCCAGACTTCTGTATATCTACATCCCCAGGCCTTCTATTCGACTTTCTAATTGCGTGTTCATTGTCCAGACTTCTGTATATCTACATCCCCAGGCCTTCTATTCGACTTTCTAATTGCGTGTTCATTGTCCAGACTTCTGTATATCTACATCTCCAGGCCTTCTATTCGACTTTCTAATTGCGTGTTCATTGTCCAGGCTTTTGTATATGTACATCCCCAGGCCTTCTATTCGACTTTCTAATTGCGTGTTCATTGTCCAGGCTTCTGTATATCTACATCCCCAGGCCTTCTATTCGACTTTCTAATTGCGTGTTCATTGTCCAGACTTCTGTATATCTACATCCCCAGGCCTTCTATTCGACTTTCTAATTGCGTGTTCATTGTCCAGGCTTCTGTATATCTACATACCCAGGCCTTCTATTCGACTTTCTAATTGCGTGTTCATTGTCCAGACTTCTGTATATCTACATCCCCAGGCCTTCTATTCGAATTTCTAATTGCGTGTTCATTGTCCAGGCTTCTGTATATCTACATCCCCAGGCCTTCTATTCGACTTTCTAATTGCGTGTTCATTGTCCAGGCTTCTGTATATCTACATCCCCAGGCCTTCTATTCGACTTTCTAATTGCGTGTTCATTGTCCAGACTTCTGTATATCTACATATCCAGGCCTTCTATTCGACTTTCTAATTGTTTGTTCATTGTCCAGACTTCTGTATATCTACATCCCCAGGCCTTCTATTCGACTTTCTAATTGTGTGTTCATTATCCAGGCTTCTGTATATCTACATCCCCAGGCCTTCTATTCGACTTTCTAATTGCGTGTTCATTGTCCAGACTTCTGTATATCTACATCCCCAGGCCTTCTATTCGACTTTCTAATTGCGTGTTCATTGTCCAGGCTTCTGTATATCTACATCCCCAGGCCTTCTATTCGACTTTCTAATTGCGTGTTCATTGCCCAGGTTTGCGTATATCCACATCTCCAGGGCCTCTATTCGACTTTCTAATTGCGTGTTCATTGTCCAGGCTTTCGCTCATAGAAGTAGAACAAAGAAGTAGAGACTAGGAGACACATGAAACACTTGAGATGGCTGGAGATCCCGACCAGCCCACACATCCTGTACTGAACCATCTCCTGGCTACATGAAACACTTGAGATGGCTGGAGATCCCGACCAGCCCACACATCCTGTACTGAACCATCTCCTGGCTACATGAAACACTTGAGATGGCTGGAGATCCCGACCAGCCCACACATCCTGTACTGAACCATCTCCTGGCTACATGAAACACTTGAGATGGCTGGAGATCCCGACCAGCCCACACATCCTGTACTGAACCATCTCCTGGCTACATGAAACACTTGAGATGGCTGGAGATCCCGACCAGCCCACACATCCTGTACTGAACCATCTCCTGGCTACATGAAACACTTGAGATGGCTGGAGATCCCGACCAGCCCACACATCCTGTACTGAACCATCTCCTGGCTACATGAAACACTTGAGATGGCTGGAGATCCCGACCAGCCCACACATCCTGTACTGAACCATCTCCTGGCTACATGAAACACTTGAGATGGCTGGAGATCCCGACCAGCCCACACATCCTGTACTGAACCATCTCCTGGCTACATGAAACACTTGAGATGGCTGGAGATCCCGACCAGCCCACACATCCTGTACTGAACCATCTCCTGGCTACATGAAACACTTGAGATGGCTGGAGATCCCGACCAGCCCCACACATCCTGTACTGAACCATCTCCTGGCTACATGAAACACTTGAGATGGCTGGAGATCCCGACCAGCCCACACATCCTGTACTGAACCATCTCCTGGCTACATGAAACACTTGAGATGGCTGGAGATCCCGACCAGCCCACACATCCTGTACTGAACCATCTCCTGGCTACATGAAACACTTGAGATGGCTGGAGATCCCGACCAGCCCACACATCCTGTACTGAACCATCTCCTGGCTACATGAAACACTTGAGATGGCTGGAGATCCCGACCAGCCCACACATCCTGTACTGAACCATCTCCTGGCTACATGAAACACTTGAGATGGCTGGAGATCCCGACCAGCCCACACATCCTGTACTGAACCATCTCCTGGCTACATGAAACACTTGAGATGGCTGGAGATCCCGACCAGCCCACACATCCTGTACTGAACCATCTCCTGGCTACATGAAACACTTGAGATGGCTGGAGATCCCGACCAGCCCACACATCCTGTACTGAACCATCTCCTGGCTACATGAAACACTTGAGATGGCTGGAGATCCCGACCAGCCCACACATCCTGTACTGAACCATCTCCTGGCTACATGAAACACTTGAGATGGCTGGAGATCCCGACCAGCCCACACATCCTGTACTGAACCATCTCCTGGCTACATGAAACACTTGAGATGGCTGGAGATCCCGACCAGCCCACACATCCTGTACTGAACCATCTCCTGGCTACATGAAACACTTGAGATGGTTGGAGATCCCGACCAGCCCACACATCCTGTACTGAACCATCTCCTGGCTACATGAAACACTTGAGATGGCTGGAGATCCCGACCAGCCCACACATCCTGTACTGAACCATCTCCTGGCTACATGAAACACTTGAGATGGCTGGAGATCCCGACCAGCCCACACATCCTGTACTGAACCATCTCCTGGCTACATGAAACACTTGAGATGGCTGGAGATCCCGACCAGCCCACACATCCTGTACTGAACCATCTCCTGGCTACATGAAACACTTGAGATGGCTGGAGATCCCGACCAGCCCACACATCCTGTACTGAACCATCTCCTGGCTACATGAAACACTTGAGATGGCTGGAGATCCCGACCAGCCCACACATCCTGTACTGAACCATCTCCTGGCTACATGAAACACTTGAGATGGCTGGAGATCCCGACCAGCCCACACATCCTGTACTGAACCATCTCCTGGCTACATCTCAATATGCCTCTCCGCAGAAGTAAAGTTCCATTACCGGCCTTGCTCACCCCGCTGGCTTCTGGGCTTGGAGAGGGGATGGTGAGCTTCGCAGCACTCCCTATGAAAATGGTACCTTTGTACTGGATTGGGAAGAACGAACGAACGAACTTCATTTTCAAAGAGTCACAAACTGGGCGCGCAGACCAGTCTTACATTCAGCCCTTCTAGTCACTCATCCTTCGCATACCAGTTATCTATCCTGAATGCTTTTTTTTAAATATCTCCCCCCCCCCCCATATTTACTGGACATCGCTATAAACACCAGAATTTTACTGCTATTGTTGATGTCTTGGCAAGTTTATTTTCAGTAGTTTACCATTGCTTTCTGAAGGACCGGCTCCCATACCAACACTTTAAGACCACAAAGTTACACGGTCGCCGCTGTGTTTCGAACGCCTGGTAAGTCGGTCACGAATCGCGTTGGCAAGTGTTTAGCCACGGAGGAACGTATCCTGAATGTTACATTTGCATTATACTTAAACACAAAATGAATGCTGTAAACATACACCAGACATTAACAATTCATATTTCAACATTATGAAAGTCTCTCCGGCAATATCGCAATACAATAAGGTATGAAAAGCGAGAGACAAGAAAGGCGGATGTTACACGGACCTGTGTGACGAATTCTTAAACCTTTTAAATAAATGTCTTTCGCTAAATCAGATTACCACAACATCGTTTATCTCTTCACAAAATTACACATGAAATTGGAAAGTTATTCTTTCTATTATTTATAGATTTTGAATTAATACGTGTCTTAATTGATTTTATATTATTACATTATATTTTCTTCTATTTTCCCCTCCTCATTCTGTTTGTTTATATTCATATCTGACCGTTTTCACACCTTTGGCCACATATCTCTATTGACACTTTTACAGCTGAATTGGACTCAACCTTTGTAGAAAAATTGCACCTTTCAAAACCGAATTGAACCCAACTTTTGTACCTTCTTGACAGCAAAGAAGTTGTATTTACTTATTATTTTATAATTTTGTGTTTTTTCTTTATATATGTTTGTGTTCTCCTGTCCCCGAAGAAGATTATTAGAATCGAAACGTCGTCGTCTATTGCGTCCTTTAATATTTAGGTTTATTTTATTACTTTATTATTATATAATTGTTGGTTGTTTCTCGATTTAGGGGATTTTCACTCTGTTTCACCTTTATGCAGTTCATTTTAAGGTATCTACACTATGTCTGTGTTTAATATATCTCATCTTTTCGTATGAGCTACATACGCCTAATTGTATTTCTTATTTGTTTAAATTTACTCGATCGAAGATTCCACTCAGGTTTCTGGGTTTATTGTTTTTCCGTCGCGTCTAAAAGTACTTTTGTTGTTTTAAATTTTATTATGTATAGTGATATTTTGCAGCCAGATCTTTCTTATCTATTTATAAATGGAAAACTTATTCAGGGAAGCCTTAACGACAAAACATCAAACTTAACTGTTAAAACGAAATGTGCCCGAGCACTGACTAACAACCTACAATTAAGAAGGCAACCATTGTTGTCAAATATAATTCGTCTGCGTTGTTACTGGTGTTGAGTATATAGTTTTCCACATCATGCTTTTAATGTCTTTAATCTTAATGTTTTAATGTCATAATGCTTTTAAAATAACAAAGACATTTATGATCTGTTTAAGTCCCCGCTAATCACTGGTATTATGAAGGCTAATAGACTACAATGGCTGGGGCATATAGAAAGAATGGGAGATAATAGGGAAACAAAACTCGCTTACACTCAGGAAATAAATGACCGTAGACCCCGAGGTAGACCAAGAAGACGGTGGAGAGATAATATATATACAGACCTACAAGCACTTGGAATCAACGACTGGCAAGAGAAGGTCAACCAGAGAGACAAATGGAGACGGATTGTATCTGCAGCAAAGAACCTCAATGGCTCGGAACGCTGAAGAAGAAGAAGAAGAAGAAGATGCTTTTAATGTCATTTGTTTTGGGTCATCTCATCTTCTAATGCAATCGTACTATTTAATTAGTCCTTTGGTGATGTCACCGACTTATGTAATCTTACTGTTTCATTAGTTCCTTGGTGATATCCTCTACTAATATAATCTTGCTGTTTCATTAGTTCCTTGGTGATGTCCTCTACCAATGTAATTTACATTACATTACCGTTTTATTAGTTAATTTGTTATGTCACCTACTTATGTAATCTTACTCTTCGCTAGTTCTTTGGTAATGTCCCCTATAAATTCAATGTCCCCTACTAATGCAATCTTACTATTTCATTAGTTCCTTGGTGATTTCCCCTACTAATGTATGTAATCTTAGAGTGCCAGCCGTGCAGTCAGACTTGTGCAGAGTTGTAATAACATTGAGCCGGGAGTGCAGGGAGTGGCCAGCAGGGGCCACGGAAGTGGAAATTCAGCAACTAATTCAGGATAATGCTCGCCCGAGTGATGTGATTATCTACACGGATGGGTCAGTGTTGAGAGGTAGGAGAAGTTCCTGGGGGTTCTTGGCAAAGACTAATGGTCGGCGTTTGGTGCAGGAGAGCCTGGCGTATGATGACACTACATCTAGCTTAAGAATGGAGGTGGAGGCGGTCAGTGCAGCTTTCCGCTGGATAGAAAACACGATACATACACACATTGTGATTGTAACTGACTCAGAAAGCATGCTGTGAAGGGTGAGAACAGGCAAGCTTCGTGCAGAGTGGCTTGCTTCGCTTCGGAGGTCACGGGTAACAAGCATCACCTGGATCTTTTCTCCTGGGCATGCCGGTGTGCTGGGGAATGAACAGGCGGACAGATTGGCTGGCTCGGCAAAACTTGGTGGAGTATTGATGCATGACAAGGCAGACGTGGTTGCGGCCTTGTGGGAGCACGTGTATACCTCGGAGGAGCAGATGGATCACCATAGTCTGGTAAGAATGAGACAGCGAGGTGTGACGAGGGGATCTGGCCGACGCTCTCAGAGGAAAGGCGAGACGGACATATAATCAGATTGCTACTGGAACTATTAGTGTTGGAACTCTTCGCTGGCTGCTGGGGATGGGGACGGAGCGCTTATGGGAATGTCCCGAATGCTGAGATGTCGGTTCCTAAATCAATCAATCAATCAATCACTAATGTAATCTTAGCGAGAGACAAGAGGAGGATGATAGATGTGTGGCCATTTCTTAATCCTTTTAAAAATAAATGTCTTTTGTTTACTAAAATTACCACAACCTAAATCTATCTCTCTACAAAATAACACACGGCATTAGATACTTGTACTTTGTTTTATTTATACTTGTTGTCAAGATCTCCAATAAGACCTTACAGAGGTAAGGAGAGTAAACACAAGTCTAGTAGGGAGACACCAGACAGGAGAGACACCAATACTATAAATAGCCTCACAAGGAGACACATTTGTGTCAGACCAGGGGCCAATGCGTACAGCTGAGCGAGGGCTTTCCCCAAGCCATTGGGAAGCTTGTCCTTGCGAGTAACCGTGAAGTGCCCGGTTACTCGAGCTCACAAGCCAGCGTGCTTGCGAGACCATGCACGCAATAATAGCTACTGCACGGAGAGGACAGTGTCCGTGCTTGTCCACGCAATGTGTAGCGTGTGAACAGACCCGACTGGAGACGGTAGAGAGCAGACGTATCCTTAACAAATGCTATAGTTTCTAGGCAATAGGCAAACATTAGGCTGTTCATTTAGATTGTGATTTCGAGCATCATTTCTCACCACTTCATTGCATTCATGTTGTATAATGATGATGAAGTATAACGCTCGCAGAGCCATTCAAATGTCGGCTCTAAATAAATTGCATTCCTTTCGCAAATGTCACGAGTTGTTATTTCGTGCGGTGCGAAAGTAGGGGGAGTCCTGAGAATCTGCAGCGAACAAACGCTGACCCCTTGTTGAATTATATTTCCTTAAGTTTTATTAAAAAATTATTTGGGGATTATTTTCATCTATTTTTCCCCCCGTTAATCTGGTTTTCAGACAATGAACAAGATCTGCAACATTTAGTAGATGCTGTTATTGTCC
Organism: Cepaea nemoralis; assembly: GCA_014155875.1. Taxonomy (NCBI): domain Eukaryota; kingdom Metazoa; phylum Mollusca; class Gastropoda; order Stylommatophora; family Helicidae; genus Cepaea; species Cepaea nemoralis. Next base: position 12,181 of record JACEFZ010018009.1, on the reverse strand, counting down.
ACAGTTAACAACTAGGGGTTTGGGAAATTTAAAATTTTAAGGGAAAACAGAGTTGTGGTCGTCACTAATAAGAAAGAAAACCACAAAGTAATATACAAGTAAATGGGAATTTTTTTTAAACAATTTAATCGGTACAACTATCTCGGGAAAAGTCATAACATTTTTTATGGGAGATGCCTTTTTAAAAGATTAGCAAAGAAACCCCTATGGAAAGGGGTTCCCTTTTTTGCCAGATGGAAAACATACTGACCCCGAAAAGGATGTCGAGGATGACATTTTGCAACGGAAAAAGAGTGTTGAGGTGCTAATAAACTTATCTTTTTTGGATGGAAATTGGAAAACCCCAAAAAAAAATTTGGGGAAATTTTTTTCTCAGGAAAATTTTAAAGAATTATGAAAAAACGAAAAACTTTTAATCTCAGCTATTGATGTAATTTTTTTTCATGATTTCCGGGGTCCTACCAACTAATTTTTTTTTTTGTTTTTTTCCCCAAAAAATTTTTTTTTTTTCTGATTTCCTTTCCCAAATAATTTTTTTTTCCTTTTCCCCGGATTATAATTTTAAATTAATTTCTAGTTTTCCGGGAAAATTTTAATCTTACTGTTTCCTGATGTCCTCTGTGATCTCAGCTTTTGATGTGTTACTATTTCGTGAGTTCCTTGAGTTTCCTGCAACTAATGTAACTTACTGTTTCCTGTCCTCTGTGATCTCAGTTATGATTATTTACTATGTCATGAGTTTCCTAGTGTTTTTGCCACTATGTAATCTTACTGTTTCATGTTCCTCTGTGATCTCAGCTATTGAGTAATGTACTATTTCATGAGTTTCCTAGTGTTTGCTGCCAACAAATGTAATCTTACTGTTTCTGGGTCCTCTGTGATCTCAGCTTTGATGTAATGTTACTATTTCATGAGTTTCTGGTGTGTCCTACCAACTAATGTAATCTTACTGTTTCCTGATGTCCTCTGTGATCTCAGCTATTGATGTAATGTTACTATTTCATGTTTCCTGTGTGTCCTACCACTAATGTAATCTTACTGTTTCATGATGTCCTCAATGATCTCAGCTATTGATGTAGTGTACTATTTTCATGAGTTTCTAGTGTTTCCTGCCACTAATGTAATCTTAATGTTTCATGATTCACTCTATGATCTCAGCTATTGATGTAATGTACTAGTCATGAGTTTCCTAGTGTTTCCTGCCAACTAATGTATCTTACTGTTTCATGATTCCTCTGTGATCTCAGTTATTGATGTAATGTTACTATTTCATGAGCTTCCTAGTGTTTTCTGCCAACTATGAATCTTACTGTTTCCTGATGTCCTCTGTGATCTCAGCTATTGATGTAATGTTACTATTTCATGAGTTTCCTGGTGTGTCCTACCAACTAATGTAATCTTACTGTTTCCTGATGTCCTCTGTGATGTCAGCTATTGATGTAATGTTACTATTTCATGAGTTTCCTGGTGTGTCCTACCAACTAATGTAATCTTACTGTTTCATGATGTCCTCTGTGATCTCAGCTATTGATGTAATGTTACTATTTCATGAGTTTCCTAGTGTTTCCTGCCAACTAATGTAATCTTACTGATTCAGGATGTCCTCTGTGATCTCAGCTATTGATGAATTGTTACTATTTCATGAGTTTCCTAGTGTTTCCTGCCAACTAATGTAATCTTACTGTTTCAAGGTTTCCTCTGTGATCTCAGCTATTGATGTAATGTACTATTTCATGAGTTTCCTAGTGTTTGCTGCCAACTAATGTAATCTTACTGTTTCCTGATGTCCTCTGTGATTCAGCTTTTGATGTAATGTTACTATTTCATGAGTTTCCTGGTGTGTCCTACCAACTAATGTAATCTTACTGTTTCCTGATGTCCTCTGTGATCTCAGCTATTGATGTAATGTTACTATTTCATGAGTTTCCTGGTGTGTCCTACCAACTAATGTAATCTTACTTTTTCATGATGTCCTCTATGATATCAGCTATTGATGTAATGTACTATTTCATGAGTTTCCTAGTGTTTCCTGCCAACTAATGTAATCTTACTGTTTCATGATGTCCTCTGTGATCTCAGCTTTTGATGTAATGTTACTATTTCGTGAGTTTCCTTGAGTTTCCTGCCAACTAATGTAATCTTACTGTTTCCTGATGTCCTCTGTGATCTCAGTTATTGATGTAATGTTACTATGTCATGAGTTTCCTAGTGTTTCCTGCCAACTAATGTAATCTTACTGTTTCATGGTTTCCTCTGTGATCTCAGCTATTGATGTAATGTACTATTTCATGAGTTTTCTAGTGTTTGCTGCCAACAAATGTAATCTTACTGTTTCCTGGTGTCCTCTGTGATCTCAGCTTTTGATGTAATGTTACTATTTCATGAGTTTCCTGGTGTGTCCTACCAACTAATGTAATCTTACTGTTGTCCTGATTCCTCTGTGATCTCAGCTATTGATGTAATGTTACTATTCAGAGTTTCCTGGTGTGGTCCTACCAACTAATGTAATCTTAATGTTTCATGATTCACTCTATGATCTCAGCTATTGATGTAATGTACTATGTCTGTCTCTTATACACATCTTTTTATGAGTTTCCTAGTGTTTCCTGCCAACTAATGTAATCTTACTGTTTCATGATGTCCTCTGTGATCTCAGTTATTGATGTAATGTTACTATTTCATGAGTTTCCTGGTGTGTCCTACCAACTATTGTAATCTTACTGTTTCCTGATGTCCTCTGTGATCTCAGCTATTGATGTAATGTTACTATTTCATGAGTTTCCTAGTGTTTCCTGCCAACTAATGTAATCTTACTGATTCATGATTCCCTCTATGATCTCAGCTATTGGTGTAATGTACTATTTCATGAGTTTCCTAGTGTTTCCTGCCAACTAATGTAATCTTACTGTTTCAAGGTTTCCTCTGTGATCTCAGCTATTGATGTAATGTACTATTTCACTGAGTTTCCTAGTGTTTGCTGCCAACTAATGTAATCTTACTGTTTCCTGATGTCCTCTGTGATTTCAGCTTTTGATGTAATGTTACTATTTCATGAGTTTCCTGGTGTGTCCTACCAACTAATGTAATCTTACTGTTTCCTGATGTCCTCTGTGATCTCAGCTATTGATGTAATGTTACTATTTCATGAGTTTCCTGTGTTTCCTACCAACTAATGTAATCTTACTGTTTCATGATGCCCCTCTATGATCTCAGCTATTGATGTAATGTACTATTTCATGAGTTTCCTAGTGTTTCCTGCCAACTAATGTAATTTTAAACTGTTTCATGATGTCCTCTGTGATCTCAGTTATTGATGTAATGTTACTATTTCATGAGTTTCCTAGTGTTTCCTGCCAACTAATGTAATCTTACTGTTTCATGGTTTCCTCTGTGATCTCAGCTATTGATGTAATGTACTATTTCATGAGTTTCCTAGTGTTTGCTGCCAACTAATGTAATCTTACTGTTTCCTGATGTCCTCTGTGATCTCAGCTTTTGATGTAATGTTACTATTTCATGAGTTTCCTGGTGTGTCCTACCAACTAATGTAATCTTACTGTTTCCTGATGTCCTCTGTGATCTCAGCTATTGATGTAATGTTACTATTTCATGAGTTTTCCTACTGTGTTCCTGCCAACTAATGTAATCTTACTGATTCATGATTTCCCGCTATGCATCTCAGCTATTGATGTCATGTACTATTTCATGAGTTTCCTAGTGTTTCCTGCCAAACTAATGTAATCCTTATCTGTTTCATGATGTCCTTCTGTTGATCGCAGTTATTGATGTCAATGTTACTATTTCCATGAGTTTCCTAGTGTGTTCCTGCCACCTAATGGTCAGTCTTACTCTTTCATGGTTGCCTCTGTGATCTTCAGCTACTTGATGTAATCGGTACTATTTCGATTGAGTTTCCTAGTGGTTTCGCTGCCAACTAATGTAAATCTACTGTTTCCTGATGTCCATCCTGTGTGATCATCAGCTTTTGACTGTAATGTTACTATTTCATGGGAGTTTCCTGATGTGTCCTACCAACTAATGTAATCTTACTGTTTCCTGATGTCCTCTGTGATCTCAGCTATTGATGTAATGTTACTATTTCATGAGTTTCCTAGGGTGTTTCCTAGCCAACGTAATGTAATCTTACTGTTTCATGATGTCCCTCTATGATCTCAGCTATTGATGTAATGTTTACAATTTTCATGAGTTTTCCTAGTGTTCTCCTGCCAACTAATGTAATCTTAATGTTTCATGATTTCCTCTAGTGATCTCAGCTATTTGATTGTAATGTACTATTTCATGAGTTTCCTAGTGTTTCATGCCCAACTAATGTAATCTTTACTGTGTTTCATGATGTCCTCTGTGATCTCAGTTATTGATGTAATGTTCTATTTTCATGATGCTCTTCCTAGATGTTTGCCTGCCAAGTTAATGTAATCTTACTGTTTCCTGTGATATACTCTGTGATCTCGAGGCTATGTTGATGTAAATGTTTACTATTTCATGAGTTTCCTGGTGTGTCCTACCAACTAATGTAATCTTACTGTTTCCTGATGTCCTCTGTGATCTCAGCTATTGATGTAATGTTACTATTTCATGAGTTTCCTGGTGTGTCCTACCAACTAATGTAATCTTACTGTTTCATGATGTCCTCTATGATCTCAGCTATTGATGTAATGTTACTATTTCATGAGTTTTCTAGTGTTTCCTGCCAACTAATGTAATCTTAATGTTTCATGATTCACTCTATGATCTCAGCTATTGATGTAATGTACTATTTCATGAGTTTCCTAGTGTTTCCTGCCAACTAATGTAATCTTACTGTTTCATGATGTCCTCTGTGATCTCAGTTATTGATGTAATGTTACTATTTCATGAGCTTCCTAGAGTTTCCTGCCAACGTAATGTAATCTTACTGTTTCCTGATGTCCTCTGTGATCTCAGCTATTGATGTAATGTTACTATTTCATGAGTTTCCTGGTGTGTCCTACCAACTAATGTAATCTTACTGTTTCCTGATGTCCTCTGTGATGTCAGCTATTGATGTAATGTTACTATTTCATGAGTTTCCTGGTGTGTCCTACCAACTAATGTAATCTTACTGTTTCATGATGTCCTCTATGATCTCAGCTATTGATGTAATGTACTATTTCATGAGTTTCCTAGTGTTTCCTGCCAACTAATGTAATCTTACTGTTTCATGATGTCCTCTGTGATCTCAGTTATTGATGTAATGTTACTATTTCATGAGTTTCCTAGTGTTTCCTGCCAACTAATGTAATCTTACTGTTTCATGGTTTCCTCTGTGATCTCAGCTATTGATGTAATGTACTATTTCATGAGTTTCCTAGTGTTTGCTGCCAACTAATGTAATCTTACTGTTTCCTGATGTCCTCTGTGATCTCAGCTTTTGATGTAATGTTACTATTTCATGAGTTTCCTGGTGTGTCCTACCAACTAATGTAATCTTACTGTTTCATGATGTCCTCTATGATCTCAGCTATTGATGTAATGTACTATTTCATGACTTTCCTAGTGTTTCCTGCCAACTAATGTAATCTTACTGTTTCATGATTCCCTCTATGATCTCAGCTATTGATGTAATGTACTATTTCATGAGTTTCCTAGTGTTTCCTGCCAACTAATGTAATCTTACTGTTTCATGATGTCCTCTGTGATCTCAGTTATTGATGTAATGTTACTATTTCATGAGTTTTCTAGTGTTTCCTGCCAACTAATGTAATCTTACTGTTTCCTGATGTCCTCTGTGATCTCAGCTATTGATGTAATGTTACTATTTCATGAGTTTCCTAGTGTTTCCTGCCAACTAATGTAATCTTACTGTTTCATGGTTTCCTCTGTGATCTAAGCTATTGATGTAATGTACTATTTCATGAGTTTCCTAGTGTTTGCTGCCAACTATTGTAATCTTACTGTTTCCTGATGTCCTCTGTGATCTCAGCTTTTGATGTAATGTTACTATTTCATGAGTTTCCTAGTGTTTGCTGCCAACTAATGTAATCTTACTGTTTCATGATTCCCTCTATGATCTCAGCTATTGATGTAATGTACTATTTCATGAGTTTCCTGGTGTGTCCTACCAACTAATGTAATCTTACTGTTTCCTGATGTCCTCTGTGATCTCAGTTATTGATGTAATGTTACTATTTCATGAGTTTCCTGGTGTGTCCTACCAACTAATGTAATCTTACTGTTTCCTGATGTCCTCTGTGATCTCAGCTATTGATGTAATGTTACTATTTCATGAGTTTCCTGGTGTGTCCTACCAACTAATGTAACCTTACTGTTTTGTTATTTACCCTGTGATCTCAGCTTTTGATGTAATGTTACTATTTCATGAGTTTCCTAGTGCTTCCTGCCAACTAATGTAATCGTGCTATTTCATGATTTCCTCTGTGATCTCAGTCATATGTGTAATATTACTATTCCACGAACCTCCCAACGATTCATGCCTACTAATGTTATTATAATTTTATTGACTTTCCCAGTTAACCCGCCTCCACTCTCCTACTTCTGTATTCTTACTATTTCATTAGTTGTTCGATTATCTTCGCTATTTATGTATTCTAACTTATTTCATCAGTGTTTGATTACATGTTTTACTTATATGACATCACTGTGTCATTACTTCCTGTTTGATCTCAGTCATTGATGTCATGTTACTACGGGGGGGGGGGGGGGGGGGGGGTGGGGTCTTCAAATGAAAACCTTAAATGTTTGTTTTTATTTGTTTGGGGTGAATATATTCTGATACAGTAAAAAAAAATTAAAGAAAAAATTGATCATTTTTCGATGTAGACACCACTGCGTTCAATGCAAGTCATCCAGCGCCGATAAAGTGTTTGGATTCCTGTAGAAAACAATTCTCTGGGGTCTCTAATCGGTGGTGCCTGACCAAGATCATGAGCAGTCTGTCACAGAAGTCATACCGTTGTGAAACTTCTACTCTACTCATACACTTGCTGGACTGACAGGCATGCATCACCATACTGGACCTTCATTCGCTGATAAATTTCTGTAGGATTCACCCCTTCACTGATTGTTTGTTTTTTAAAGCGGATAACAGAACGCTGCTCTCTTTGGTGCATGCCAAAAGTTGGGCGGCCATCTATATACTGTCCTTATGACGTCACCGTGTGTGTCTGCACCTTGATGTCAAGTGCTAAGCACTCTTGAATCCTTACTAACAAAATTGACAGGTTACAAGACAACAGTATGGTTATTGTAATTTCTATCACACTTTAAAGACTTTCATTTGAAGCTCCTTCATATTTCAATAGTTCCCCACTGATACCTGCCTACTAATGTAATCTTATTATTTCATGTGTCCACGAATTCGTCTTGCCTACTAGTGCAGTGGTTCCCAACCTTTTTTGGCCCGTTCCCCCCTTCACCATATTTTCAGAACGTCACACCCCCCCCCCCCGCTTTTAGTATTTCCTACCTAAAAATTTGGCCCGTTCCCCTCTTCACCATATTTTCAGAACGTCATTTCCCCCCTTTCGTATTTCCTACCTAATCATCCCCCTCCCCCCTTTACACAGTATACGTAATAATGGAAGCTAAATTTAATAGCACACACTAAAACAAGCCTAGACGTCCACATAAAACGTGATTTGTGGGTCTACTTACTTTATAAAATGAATTTTAGAATGGGTGAGACTTACAGAACTGTAAAGTATGAAGGGAAAAACAATATCAAGCAATCGGTTCTTGTATTAACGCGATCTTGAAATAATCTTAACACCCCCCCCCCTGGAAACCTTAAAATTCCCCACTGGGGGGGGGGGGAATTCCCCACCGGTTGAGAACCACTGTACTAGTGCAATCTTATTATTTCATGAGCCCCCGAATTCTTCCTGTCTACTAATGTAATGTTATTATTTCATGAGTTCCTGAAATTCTTCCTGCCTACTAATGTAAACTTATGTTTTCGTGAGTCCCCGAATTCTTCCTAAGTATTAATGTAATCTTATTATTTCATGAGTCTCCGAATGTTTCCTGCCTACTAATATAATCTTACTGTTTATAATTAGTTCCATTGCACACCCTTCCCTCCCCTACTAATGGAATCACCCTTGGCAAGCGATCTCATTCCCAGCACTTTAAATTCGAAGAAGATGAAGAACAATTAAACGTACAGGGGTGCATGCCCAAACGTCTGCACACACCCCATACGGATGCCAAAATGTGGACAGCAGTTGTCAGAACAAGAAATGTCTCGTAGACCGACATTTGTACGACCTGTCAATTATTGCTTAATGCTTGTATGCTGTATGCAGGTTGTTAATTTGCTATTTGTTATTGTGTCATGTTTTTAGAGATAAATGGGAGTGTTATTATTATATTCAGACAAGTGAGTGAAAGGTTTCAGCTGTGGCTTTTGTCGTTTTCATTGCGTTTGTTTTTTTGTGTTAAGCGAAGGCTGATACGTGACTTTGTGACGTTGTAAACATGTTAGAATTAAATAATGTAGAATGTGTCTTCTTCTTCTTCTTCTTCTTCTTCTTCTTCTTCTTCTTCTTCTTCTTCTTCTTCTTCTTCTTCTTCTTCTTCTTCTTCTTCTTCTTCTTCTTCTCCTCCTCCTCCTCCTCCTGTTGTAAACTAGAACGTTTGTGTGCCGGAGAACTGATATTGTCTTTGAGCCCCTTGCCAGAATCCGACCTGTGGTGGTTTTGGCGGACATGATGCCTAGGGGTATGAGTTGTAAACTCATTCATTCATCATCATATCGTCCCCAGGTTACTTTCAGACTCCGCTTTCTGCTGCATCTCAGACTCTGCCTTTAACCACGCAGCCTCACTTCCATGGTTATTAACTTCAACTCTAACGTCAATTACACGGAATCAAGCCCACTACCACAACTTAACGCTAGTGCGGGTATTTTCTGACGATCTATTCTTCAAAACTATTTTCATTATTCACTCGCAATTGCGCATACAATTATACAACATAGTATCACAAATCTACACTACACTGCTACACAAATAATTAAAATGGTAGGCACAATCTTTGGCCATAACCATCTTCTGCCTCGTGGTGCATCCGCACAGGACCACGTCCACTGTTCGACTCCCTTGTCACCTTCGCGATCACGTGGATTCGCTCTGGTGACAATCTCGCTCGCCACGTCGGTCACGACCAATGATCGTCCCGTCTTTATTGGTGACTTTTCGTCACTACGCCATGGAGTACAATTCACTCTATGGCACCCCTGCAGAGGCAGGGATTTATTTACTGGCCTCTTTACTGGGCTCTCCCCTCAACCCACTAGAATTATGTTAAATTATGGGGCTAGTATCATATCCCCACAACGCCGCATGTTCAGCAAAACGTACCCTGTACACATGTGTATATGCAACAACAACAACAACAACAACAACAACAACAACAACAACAACAACAACAACAACAACAACAAAACAAAACAACAACAACAACAACAACAACAACAACAACAACAATAGCTAGTTCTATAACACGCCTCTGTGATATCTGTACAATACACCGAAAGTACCACTTGATTAAGTATGAATAATGCACCAATAACAAAGTTTGAAAATGCGAGGCTGTAAAGCAATTCTTCCACAGTAATAATGTGTATGTTATATCACTCAACAATATGTATTGTGTATCTAAGTCAGTGTGACTTTGGGGGCAGCCCGACCAAACCTGCGACCTCAGAATCGACAGTCAATTTCTAGCTACTCCATCATAGAGGCTCTCAGACACAATATATAGGAGGGAAAAAAAGACATCTGTTGTGAGAGGAGAAACACACATTTCGCAGTTGTGAAGAACATTAGAATTTACATGAACATATCGTGCTATTTTAAATTTGTCAGCGTAGAAAAATGTGTTTGGCAGTGATGTATTGGGGTTTTAAATGCTTTTGTTACACCAATCGGTGGATTGGATTTTTCAGATCGATCAGCTGAGAAGTAATGTAATATCAAGCAATACATGCCTGGAGTATAAGTATCTAGAGCGCTCCGGGGCCCAAAGTGGGTTAGGCGTCTGCAGGGCCTCCAAAGGTTTTTGGTTTCGATCCCGATTCTGTCATTTGGATCACGGGTGCAGTATTCTCGGAGACCCCTGGGGGGGGGGGGGGGGGTCGTTGCTGCAGCCACGGGTTAGTGCTTTGTGCGACGCTTTCGGCAGGCTGCTGAGCCATATGGGATCAAACCCGGGGGAATGAATCGATCAATCTCGCCTTTATGACGTTTTACACATACTTGGAGTTGTAAAAAAAGAACACACTTACACAACAACAACAAAAACAACAACAAAAAAAACCACACAGTTACCCCACACACACACACACACCCCCCACCAAAACTCAGCAAAAAGGTAATATTGTATATTCCCTACACACTTGAATTCACACACACACACACACCCCCACACACACACACACACACACACACACACACACACAACACAACACACACACAACAACACACCCACCTCACACCACACACAAATCTCGGGTAAAATAAAAATTTTGTAGAAATTGAATTTTTAGACACACACGCACATATACAAGTTAGACACAGCAAACACTAAATACTTGGAACAACACAAAGACAAAACGCACGCTTGCACTCGCGGTGAATGCAAGGGAAAACCAATACATTATTTTCCGAAAAATAGTTGTATACACAGGTAGGCAAGCCAGCTGTGTGGCGGAGGGGTTACGAATGCAATACGAACCGTGTTCGAAACTCAGCTGCGGGCGATTTGATAGCAGATCTCCTTGCGTTCATTTCCATACAATGGTATGAAGGCCGGCCTTTCAGAAAGCAATGGCAAACTACTGAAAGTAAACTTGCCGAGGAATCACAAACAGCCAGAAAATGCTGGAGTTGAGTGCGACGACCCGTAAAGGATATGCGACTAACAGGTGGGTTAGTGAAGAGTTCTTTAACACGCCTTTGATCGCTTGAGACATGTGTCGCTAGACTCATATCTGTTGACCAACCGGCACTCGTGGCTGATGTGTTAACTATCACACCGGCTGCCTTTACTTCCCACGACATTTCCCAGTACCCGTGTTACGTTTGGTAGACCTGGTAACACAGCGCAAATTAAAAAAAAAAAAAAAAAAAAAAAAAATTAGAATCCACCCCAATGAGAATGGAACCTCTGACCAGCATTACAGCAGCCGAGTGTCTAGCCACAACGTTTCCGCGTTCCCCATACATACAGGTAGCATAGCTTTTTGATTTTGCCTACGCTCCCTTTGAACACAAGCGTAACGCACACAAGTGCTACATCTTCTAGAGCACTGGACTGATTTTTGCGTGTGGATTAACTTTCCCCATTACCAGTGTCCCTCACCATCATGATAATCCACTCCGACTTCTCTGGTAATTTGTGTCCCCAAGTCAAGAACGAGAAGTCAACATTTTAGTTGAACTGATCGGTGTAGGGCTCGAACACGCTACCCGGCATCAGCACACTGGAAGGGTAACACATCTTAAATGAATGATGGACATGTTCATAAAGTTGGTGCGATCCTGTGCACTGAATACCATAGCACTGAATACCGTGGCACTGAATACCAAAAGCAATGAATACCAAAGCAATGAATACCATAACGCTGAATACCATAACATTGATACCATGAAATTATACCATAGCACTGAATATCAGTTAGTTTATACCAGTGCCTGAATACATATTACTGACTACCATAAATGAATACCATAACGCTGAATAACATAGCACCGAATACCATGTACTGAATACAGTAGCACTAAATACCATAGCACTGAATACTATAGCATTAAATACCATAACACTGAATACTATAGCACTGAATAACATAGCACTGAATAATATAGCAATGAATAAATAATACACTGATGACTAAAACTGAATACTATAGCACTGAATAACATAGCACTGAATACTATAGCACTGAATAACATAGCACTGAATACTATAGCACTGAATAACATAAAACTGAATACTATAGCACTGAATAACATAGCACTGAATACTATAGCACTGAATAACATAGCACTGAATACTATAGCACTAAATACCATAGCACTGAATACTATAGAATCCCGAAGAATAGACTAATGTGACACTGAAATTAGTATAATGATCAACACGAAATTGCAAGAATACTCCAAAGTTAGGGAAATACAAC
>JACEFZ010018008.1:0-43595 GCA_014155875.1 Cepaea nemoralis | reverse complement strand
AGTTATTTGTTTCGTTTCGCGATATTTTTCACACTTTCAATGCGCAGTGATCGGAAACTTATATTATAATATTTGTTCACTTGATTGTGCATTATGGTTGGTCGAAACTAATTTTGTGTGTGTGTGTTAAGTTTGGCACCGAGTTAGTTAAAATAGTAATTGAACACTTAGAAATACAACTCCTTCAACATCGGGTCCTTGAAGTGTTAAATAAAAAGCTGTAAAAAGAACAGAGGGGAGGGGTCCCCCAGTCTCCGCCATCTCTGGTCTAATCAAAAGAACACAGAACTACGAACACGATGACAATCTACTTCTTCTTCCATTGAGCTCACACTTCAAGACAGGCGTCACAACACGTGGGTGCAGACTAAACAAATAAGCCAGACTCTCTTAAAGCACGTGTGGGCCTCTAGAAGTCGTGTAATCCAAGATTGCCTGGATTCTAGATACACTTTTACGTGTTAAAGGAACATTTGCATGCAATGTAGTGTGGCATGTAATGTAGTGTGGCATGTAATGTAGTGTGACATATAATGTAGTGTGTGAACAGCATCTAAAACTATTAAGGGAGTTAACCATAGAAATCGTTTCAGTTTCGCGTGACGAATTTGTCTGCCCTTGACATTATCTCTCGTTATCATTATTATCATGGCGATTTCGCCATCACTGGCTCTTCTGATCATATTTCCATCATACATCGGAACAATCCACGATAACGCACAACCTTATGACACCACTGAAGTAAAAAGAAAATACCATCATGCCGCAGCTTACATCCAGAGCTAACTCTAAACCCCAGACGATGATGTACTGCGACCCTGGAGTGTAAAGATAAGGCTGTACAGTGATTTACTTGATCTAACAACCTAAACACGTCGGTCTACTTGGAAGAGGGATTCCCTAAAACATTTATCTACCACGGGAAAGGAAGGGGTCATGTACAGATTACACGGGTCTATCAAGCTACATGTTGCATTTGGCAATTCCCGTTATTTTTGTTTTAAATAATATTTTGGTCTACATGCCTGTTAAGCTTCTCGTTCATGAAACTCGGTATCATGGTAGTTAGTGCTCTAGCCTGCCGAGACCGTAGACCGAGTTCGATCCCCAGAAAAAGCCGGATTATTTTATCTTACTAGTACGGCTCCAGAATCAACCCAGCCTCCTAAAGTGGGTACAGGTCATAATTTTCTGAGAACTGCCTGGCAAGGAAAGGCGACGGAAAAGATAACTGACCATCTCACCCGCTGTGTAAATGCCGAACACTTCATCTGAGACCTGACAAGGGCTTGCGAGTATAGGAGTGGACTGGTGTAGACTTCTTCCAGCCCGGGGCCAGAGGCATCGTCTCCAATGGAACGCTTAAAGTGCTCGCCGGTCTCTTCCCAAGCTCAGAAAACTGCGGGGTGTGCAAGTTTATTATTGGAACTTCACACCTGCGGGGTGGGATGGTTGGTTGGTTGGTTGGTTGGTTGGTTGGTTAGTTAGTCGACAGATCATCCTCATTGCACATCGAACCATTCAGTCCATAAGTGCTCGGATCCCCTCCTCAGCAAATCCCGCAGCGTGTAGCGGCTAACGACACACCTGCGGGGTGTGCAAGATTAGTACTAGAACTTCACATCTGCGGGGAAGATCTAGGATGTAACAAGGTTATGACTCGGCACAGCACGAACGGACTGGCTGGGAGCTAGCCTAGGTTTGTTGTGTTTCATCCAGGTTTTAGGCATTTCAATGTTCACCCTTCAAGTGTTAGGCACTTCATGGTCAACCCTCCAGGTTTTAGACCTTCACTGTCCAGTCTCCAAGTTTTCGGCACTTCATTTCTCCAGGTTTTAGGCACGTCATTGTCCAGCCTCCAAGTTTTAAGCACTTCGTTGTCAACCCTCCACATTTTGGGCAGTGTACTGCCAACCCTCCAGATTTAAGACCTTTCGCTGCCAACCTTCCAGGTTTTGGACACATCACTGTCAACCTTCCAGATATAAGGCACGTCATTGTCAACCCTCCAGGTTTTAGGCTATTCATTTTCGAACCCCCAGGTTTTAGGCACTTCACTGTCAACCTTCCAGATTTTAGACTACTCATTTTCGACCTTCAAGGTTTTAGGCTAACCATTGTCAACCTTCTAGGTTTTGGGCACTTCGTTGTCAACCTTCCGGGGTTTGGGCACTTCATTGTCAGCCCTCCAGGTGTAAAGCACGTCATTGTCAACCCTCCAGGTTTTAGGCACATTATTGTCAACCCTCCAGATTACAATTTATCATTTTCAATCCTCCAGGTTTTAGGCTAACCATTGTCAACTTTCCAGATTTTGGGCACTTCATTGTCCGCCCTCCAGGTTTAAAGCACGTCATTGCCAACCTTCCAGTTTTAGGCTCTTCATGGTCAACCCTCCAGGTTTTAGGCATTTCACCTCTAGGTTTTACGCATTCTACTGTCAGCAGGCACCAACCAAATGACCAGAGGGAAGTTTAGTTTAATTTAGTTTAGTCGTTGGATCAACATCACGGCACACGGGTGTAACCCATAAGTGCTCCGTTCCTAACTCAAATCTTGAGTCTTAAGAGGGAAGTGATTAGGCTGAGTAATCAAACTTAGGTTTATTAGGTTCCCCCTGGGTGTCAGGCATTTCATTGCCAACAGGCTCCAGCCCACTAGGGGAGTGATTAGGCGGAATGTTCTGGGCAAACACTAAGGAGCAAACGACTCTAGTCTCACGTTCATGGCCTCATAAAGGTGTTAAACGGCCGGTTTAAAGGCAAGGGGGTCGGATTCTGTGCATCGGGGTTTATTCCACAAGGCTTAGTCTCTTTCGGCAGAGCGGTATGTTCAGCATAGCACAGAGCACGGGCTCTCTAGCTCCAGCGACGACACCCAGGTGTCTCCAAGAAAATCGCACCAGTGAACCGAAGGATTAAACTGTAAGTGTCCGTGTGGGTGTATGTGTGTGTCCGTGTGTAGGTGAGTGAGTGAATGAAGGTGAGTGAGTGAATGAATGTGAGTGAATGAATGTGGGTGAGTGAATGAATGTGTGTGAATGAGTGAATGTGAGTGAGTAAGGGAGTGACTCTGTGTGAGTGAGTGGATCTGTGTGAGTGAGTAAGTGAGTGAGTGATTAAGTGAGTGATTGAATGAGTGAATGAGTCAGTGAGTCAGTGAGTGACAGTATGAAAGTATCTTTCACTGTAAGTGTCCGTGTGTGTATGTGAGCGTGTGTGTATGTGAGCGTGTGTGTGTGTGTGTGTGTGTGTGTGTGTGTGTGTGTGTGTGTGTGTGTGTGTGTATGTGTGTGAGTGAGTGAGAGTGTGAAGCCATTAACATGTTACACTTATTTCAAAATGTTAGATTAGACAGTTAAATCTGCCAGCAGCGTCACCCTAAGCCGCAAGCTGTTGCAGGTGAAGGCGAGAAGAAATACCACTAATAATATAGTCAGTGCTAAATCCCTAGCAAACTGCCTCCTCGCTAAGCTTTCTTAGCTATGTGATTCCCGCGACCATAATCCCGAACAGCTGCGCGTGATTTAGTGTGAGTAGGTTGCCTCAGCAACCAGCGAGGCCAGCCGGGTCAGATGTATAAACACGGCACTTTGAGAGATAAAACACGTGTTTTTATTTCACTCACACTGAAGAGGGGTGCCGCGGTATCAGCCGGGGTAATGCGGTAAGTCAACTTAGGGTAGGGTTCAGACCTATCCCTAGATAGTGGTTCAGAGAAAGCGTGACTCAAAAAAGTGATACGTGTCGCGGGGAATGTTTCTTCTACTCTTTCTCTTCTTTTTCTTCCCTTCCTCCTCCCTCTTCTTCCTCGCCTTCATCCATCTACGTTTCGTCTTTCTTCTATTTCTTCCTTTTCTCGTCCCCCGTGTTCTTCTTTATTCGTCACCGTCTTCTTCCTCCTCCTACTACCACTACTACCTTCTTCCTTTTCATCCTCGTCGTCTTCCTCTCCTCACTATCTTCTTCTTCGCCGTCTTCTTCGCCCTACTCCTTCTTCATTCACATAGTCTGAAGCGGACATGGACGTTCTTAACTAACCGATCCTCTCTGCCATTTGGTATTTCTGTAAAGTTGGCGTTGCTTATGTTATTACTGTTGTCCGGCTGTTAAAGATTTCCATATTCTTCTTGCACGGTTTCCTGGGCACGTGACGAGGAGAAATAAACTCGAAAACATAGTGACAACTGGCACAATCGATGACAAAAATGCTAGGGGATGGCAAAAAGATCATTCCTGGATGTTTTGCTACATGAAATAATAGCGACAAAGACCTGATCGAAATCCCTAGTGATGTGTTAGGTGGCGAATTATGGTCGCATACTCTTATCAGCATGTCACTTGATGATGATATATCCATTTTATCTTTAGTTTCTTATCATGCATAGTATTTTCCCTACGCAAAGCTAATTTCTTTATTCCATCTCTTTCGTTGATGTCCGCTATAAATCTCATTTGTTTCTTCTCCGTGGGATTACGGCGAGGGAAATAAGGGATTCATAAACTTCCTTGGAAGGCCTGAAAACAACAGGAGAGAAGAATTAAAGACCCAAATGTATTATATGGGGAGAACATGAAAGGAGCTGGATGGGATAGCAAAGGATAGGAAGGCGTGGAGTGGGTTGGTTGAGGGTTTATGATAGAAGGTCTTGGAGTGGGTGTGTTGAGGGCCTACCATCTACTCCTCCGTGGTCCAGCGCTGACAATGTGGCGAATGGGCTACGAATGCAAGTCGTCTTGCGTTGCTTTCCATACAATGGTATGAGTGCCGGTCGTTCAGAAAGCAAAGGCAAACTACTTTAAGTAAACTTACCCAGCAATCACAAACATTCAAAACATGTTGGGGTTGACTGCAACGTTCTGTAAAGGATATGCAACTAACTTTTTAGCGTCGACTTGAACTATGTACGTATATACCCTTCTGGCTACCCAACTAACAACCCACCTAGTAACACACCTTGGACCCTGTACGCCAACAGTCGTGGCACAGTGGCAAGTGAGTCTGCCTGCCCGCCCGGCGGTCGTGAATTTGAATGCGGGGGCTTGTATTTTTACTTGACTTGGACTCCAATGTCGACCCAGTTTAAAATGTGTACCAGGAAATGTTCCTGGAAGTACAAGCGGCCGGTGTGAGACTGACCAGGTCAGTGACCGACTGATCTATACAAGCAGTGGTCTGTGATCACAGGCCCGTTGCGCTTGAAGGTGTGTAAAGGGGCAGTGTAGCTAGAATGCCGCGTTCTCCTTCGGGAGACCCGGGTTCGAATCCTAGGTACGGTGTGGATTTTTTCTGTCGGGAAGGGGGGGGGGGGGGGGGGCATAAAGAAAACTCTAACCTGTACAGATCGCGGCGACTGCACTAGCCATGCGGCCTTAATTCCTCAGGCTCAACGCCCCCCCCCCCCCCTTCCCTGCTATACACCGCAAGGTACTATATTTTTGCAGTAAATGACAGTTTTGACAGATGACTTTAAAAAAAAAAAAAAATAGAAATCCATTAATGTAAACAGACAGACAGACCGACAGCCAGAAACAGACAGGTAGACAAACAGATATAATAAAGACAGACAAACACACACAGACAGACATACACAGATATATACACAGACATATAAACAAACAGATAGACAGAAAGACAGACACAGACGCACACACAGATACAGACAGACAGAGAGACAGATTATACATAAATATCTCATGTGTACATTAGAACAGGCATGTGAGAGATTGATTTCGCGTGGTTGACTTCCTGTGTCAACAACCAGCCACACGATGGGAAGGCACTAGAACTCCGCGACTGCTGGGCAGAAAGATGGCGGTGCTCGCGTGAGTCACTCGTATACACATACACACGCTTGGAGAACATGAAAGGTATCAATCGGCACTCGAACTGTCACAATGAAATGGATCAATCACCACTGGAACTGTAACAATAATCTATAATGGAACTGTAGCAATGAAATACACCATTCAACATTTGGAACTGTAACACCGAAATACACCAATCAACACTAGAAATGTAACATCAATCAACATTGGAACTCTAACACCAATCAACATTCGGACTATAACACCAATCAACATTGGAACTGTACCACCAATCAACATTGGAACTGTACCACCAATCAACACTGGAACTGTACCACCAATCAACACTGGAACTGTACCACCAATCAACATTAGAACTGTACCACCAATCAACACTGGAACTGTACCACCAATCAACACTGGAACTGTACCACCAATCAACACTGGAACTGTACCACCAATCAACACTGGAACTGTACCACCAATCAACATTAGAACTGTACCACCAATCAACACTGGAACTGTACCACCAATCAACACTGGAACTGTACCACCAATCAACATTAGAACTGTACCACCAATCAACACTGGAACTGTACCACCAATCAACACTGGAACTGTACCACCAATCAACATTAGAACTGTAACACCAATCAACATTGGAACTGTACCACCAATCAACATTAGAACTGTAACACCAATCAACATTGGAACTGTACCACCAATCAACACTGGAACTGTACCACCGATCAACACTGGAACTGTACCACCAATCAACACTGGAACTGTACCACCAATCAACATTAGAACTGTACCACCAATCAACACTGGAACTGTACCACCAATCAACACTGGAACTGTACCACCAATCAACACTGGAACTGTACCACCAATCAACACTGGAACTGTACCACCAATCAACACTGGAACTGTACCACCAATCAACATTAGAACTGCTTGCTTGCTTGCTTGCGTTCGTTGGCTTGAGCTCCAACGCGAAGTCCTGTATGTCGGATGAAGGCATCCTGTTGTCCAACATCAGTGTGATGTCATACAGGACCTGAGTTTTGCGTGAGTATCCGTTGTCCCATGTCTGGCTTATTGGTGTGCAGACTGGTGGTTCCTCGCCGTACAGGCAGACACTCTCCGACTTCGGAGGAAACATTAGAACTGTAACACCAATCAACATTAGAACTGTAACAGCAATCAACATTGGAACTGTAACACCAATCAATATTGGAACTGTATCACCAATCAATACTGGAACTGTACCACCAATCAACACTGGAACTGTACCACCAATCAACACTGGAACTGTACCACCAATCAACATTAGAACTGTACCACCAATCAACACTGGAACTGTACCACCAATCAACACTGGAACTGTACCACCAATCAACATTACAACTGTAACACCAATCAACATTAGAACTGTACCACCAATCAACATTGGAACTGTACCACCAATCAACATTGGAACTGTACCACCAATCAACACTGGAACTGTACCACCAATCAACATTGGAACTGTACCACCAATCAACATTGGAACTGTACCACCAATCAACACTGGAACTGTACCACCAATCAACATTAGAACGGTAACACCAATCAACATTGGAACTGTACCACCAATCAACACTGGAACTGTACCACCAATCAACACTGGAACTGAAACACCAATCAACATTAGAACTGTACCACCAATCAACATTAGAACTGTAACACCAATCAACATTAGAACTGTAACACCAATCAACATTAGAACTGTAACACCAATCAACATTAGAACTGTAACACCAATCAACATTGGAACTGTACCACCAATCAACACTGGAACTGTACCACCAATCAACATTAGAACTGTAACACCAATCAACATTGGAACTGCGACACCAATCAATATTGGAACTGTGACGCCATTCAACACTGGAATCGAAACACCGGAATGCACCAATTTACAATTGAAACGATAATAATAAAAAAAACAAAAAAACAACAACTAAAACTCGAACCGTGCCGCTGGGAAACACCTGTTAACTACCATATTAACGGTAATACTCAACACACAAATCAACGCTCGAACCATAACACTCAACACACCAATCAACGCTCGAACCATAACACTCAACACACCATTCAACGCTCGAACCATAACACTCAACACACCATTCAACGCTCGAACCATAACACTCAACACACCAATCAACGCTCGAACCATAACACTCAACACACCAATCAACGCTCGAACCATAACACTCAACACACCATTCAACGCTCGAACCATAACACTCAACACACCATTCAACGCTCGAACCATAACACTCAACACACCAATCAACGCTCGAACCATAACACTCAACACACCATTCAACGCTCGAACCATAACACTCAACACACCATTCAACGCTCGAACCATAACACTCAACACACAAATCAACGCTCGAACCATAACACTCAACACACCATTCAACGCTCGAACCATAACACTCAACACACAAATCAACGCTCGAACCATAACACTCAACACACCAATCAACGCTCGAACCATAACACTCAACACACCATTCAACGCTCGAACCATAACACTCAACACACCATTCAACGCTCGAACCATAACACTCAACACACCAATCAACGCTCGAACCATAACACTCAACACACCATTCAACGCTCGAACCATAACACTCAACACACCATTCAACGCTCGAACCATAACACTCAACACACCAATCAACGCTCGAACCATAACACTCAACACACCAATCAACGCTCGAACCATAACACTCAACACACCATTCAACGCTCGAACCATAACACTCAACACACCAATCAACGCTCGAACCATAACACTCAACACACCATTCAACGCTCGAACCATAACACTCAACACACCATTCAACGCTCGAACCATAACACTCAACACACCAATCAACGCTCGAACCATAACACTCAACACACCAATCAACGCTCGAACCATAACACTCAACACACCAATCAACGCTCGAAACAAAAGTTGGAAATATAACACTCGGTCACTGATATACACTATCGAAACTAGCTTGAAAAGTGAGACATCGGTCCAAACTCTACTCGTAGCAACCAGATCCCCAAAATAAAACAAACTCATATCAATGCTCTAATACAGTAAAACCTCAGTTTTTGTTGCCTTCGGTTATCATCTGTTTCGGTTTTCGTCGGTTGCCTCTGATTTCGTCGCCGTGCCCATATGCGTCTGCTGCTAAATCCTTGTGAAAACAAAGGGACCCAGGCTTTCTTCTGCTCAGTTTGTTGTCGTGTTTCGTAGTGTGAGCATCACTTGCTAATAATAAAATACGAGAGCGGCATTAAGATTACTGAAATCAGCCGCTTGTACGAGAAATCGTTATCCACGATAAGTTCCAATGTGACGAAATAGGAAGCAATAAAGGAAGCTAATGTGCGAAAGGCATGAATGTGCTAACAAAACATAGATCGCAAACAATTGACAATGTTGAATAGTTATCATTAATTTGGATAAGTCAAAACCAGTTAGATGGCGATTCTGTTTCGGGAGCAATCATTTGTGAAAAGGCCGTATAAGAAAATGCCTGCGACGAGTGCTAGTGTAAGTAGTGATTTTAAAGCCAGCAGAGGATGGTTTGAAAAATTCAAGAGGGGCACTGGCGTAAACAGTGTTACTAGGCACGGCGAAGGTACGAGTTCGGACATTTGTGGGGCCGAAAAATAGACTTAAACATTATATTTATTCTCTATAAAATGTGTTTTTGATATGTACTTTGGAGTGTCTAGAAGGAATTAATTGGATTTACAGTGATCGTTAGCACATTCGTGCCTTTTGCTACATTAGCCTCCTTTATTGCTTTGTCGCCACAATGGAACTTATCGTGGATGGCTACTTGCCGTACACGCGGTCTCGTATTTTATTATTAGCAAGTGATGCTCACACAACGAAAAACAACGCCAAACTGAGCAGAAGAACACGTGGGTCACTTTGTTTTAACAAAATTAGCAACGAGGTCATGTGGGCACGCCAACGAAATCCGAGGCAACCAACGAAAACAGTAACTAAATTTTCGAGGAAAAAATCGACGAAAACCGAAGGCAACGACAACCGAGGTTTGACTGTATAAAACATATCATACCATATACTATAAATGTTTAGTTTAGTTTAGTCGACGGATTAACATCACGGCAAACGGGTGTAACCCATAGGTGCTCCGTTCTACTCCTAACTCAAGCCTGAGTCCAGAGAATCTAATCACAGTGCACGAACTCCGTAGCACCAGCGAGGACCCTGAAATACTTTGGGTAGATTTTTAACTCGTAATTTCGAATACTAGAAATGTATCATATACCAGAAATGTCATACCATATACTAGAAATAACATACCACATACCAAAATGGTCATACCATCTACCAGAAATGCCATATCATATACCAGAAATGTCATACCATATGCCAGAAATGCCATACCATATACCAGAAATTCCATACCATATACGGGATATGTCATACCATATACGGGATATGTCATCCCATATACCAGAAATGTCCTACCATATACCAGAAATGTCCTACCATATACCAGATATGTCATACCATATATCAGAAATGTCCTACCATATACCAGAAATGTCCTACCATATACTAGCAATGTCATACTATAAACCAGCAGTGTCATACCATATACCAGCAATGTTATACTATAAACCAGAAATGGCATACCATTTACTAGAAATGTACCATATACTATAAACGTACCATGTACTAAAAATATCATACCATATACCATAATTGTCATACCATCTACCAATAATGTCATACCATATACAAAAAAATATCATACCATATACAAAAACTATCATACCATGCACCAGAAATATCATACTATATACCATAAATATCATACCATATAACAGAAATGTTATACTATACACAAGAAATGTCATACCATATACCAGAAATAACATACCCTAAACTAGAAATGTCATACCATATACCAGCAATGACATACCCTATACTAGAAATGTCATACCATATACCATAAACATCATACCATATACCAGAAATATCATACCTTAAAACAAAAATGTCATGCCATATACCAGAAATGTTATACTATATACAAGAAATGTCATACCATATACCAGAAATGTTATACTATACACAAGAAATGTCATATCATATACCAGAAATAACATACCCTAAACTAGAAATGTCATACCATATACCAGCAATGACATACCCTATACTAGAAATGTCATACCATATACCATAAATATCATACCACATACCATAAATATCATACCATATACTAGAAATGTCATACCATATACTAGCAATGCCATACCATATACCATAAATACCATACCATATACCATAAATATCATACCATATACCATAAATATCATACCATATACCATAAATATCATACCATATACTAGAAATGTCATACCATATACCATAAATATCATACCATATACCAGAAATGTCATACCATATACCATCTACACTATGAACATTATACCAGATACCAACCATAGATCATACGATAATTGAAGAAACGTCCCTTTTCTAGTCCCGGCAAACTCCCTTCCTCCCCTCACCCTCCTCTCCTGCCTCTTTATAGCAATAATTGTTTAACCCCAAGACCAAATCTTAGGGAATAAGACCAGATGGTGTCCTTGTTTCTCCCTTGTTCACCCTACCCAACGTTCGTTCAAACCGTTTATCGATTTCCGTTCCAAACACGGGCCGCCTCAAGAAGACAAAAGAGAGAGGGAGAGACAGAAAGAGGGTATTGTTGCCTTCTTTCATTTGCGTTCTTTCTCCAGCTGAGGCCTTCTGCCCCACGTGAAGAATTGCTAATTCAACGAAGGTGTATTTAAATGTGGAACATGTTATAGTTGGTAATAGATTTGTTATTTGTTACTTGCTGTCTTGGTATACGCTAGTTGCTGCTCGCTAGATGTCCACTTACTGCACGCTAAACGACGATTTACTGCACGCTAAACGAGGACTTACTGCATGCTAAACGAGGACTTACTGTTCGCTAAAGGGTAACATATTGCAGACTAAATGATAAGCCGTTTGACTCGTGCTCCGAAGGTTGTGGGTTCGATTCCGGGCCGCGTCCTTCGGTTTACGAGTTAAATGTTTCGGAGACTCTTGTGGGTTGTCGCTAAAAGCTACGGAGTTCGTGCTTTGTGCGACGCTTTCCCTGCTGCGGAAAGAGACCGAGCCGTATGGGATAAAACCCGGTGCAATGAAGTCGACCCTGTCGACTTTTAAGCGACTTTTTTTGTTACTGTATGCTAAACAATGGCTTACTGCACGCTAAACGAGGACTTACTGCACGCTAAACGAGGACTTACTGCACGCTAAACGAGGACTTACTGCACGCTAAACGAGGATGATATATTGGGTATATGGTGCTAAACCCACATTTGTATACACCAATCAAAACTCGATATCACATCTACCACCTTTACTTCCCAGAAAATTTCACATCACCCATTTTCGGCTGGGTCGATCTGGCAATGCACCCGCATACAGATATGATCTTTGGAAGACAGGAAACATCACGCTCTCACTGAAGCATGACGCGGTAAATCAGGCACGCCTACAGAAATATAATCACAGGCCCCAAGACGCTTGAGTGAATCCTCAACATGCTCAGCAGCTTGCAGACCTAACCTGGACTGTAAGCGGATAGGCAACAGACATGCTCTAATTACTGTCCCAACAATACACTTCAGACAACACATCATCTTCTACTTAAATAGGAAGATCATGCGTGTTGGAAAGATTAGGAGAACCAGGTAGCAATGAAGACAAAGTTGGGGGAAAGATAGAGATATCGCAGCAAGGATAGGAGAGGAAATACAGGGAGTCTAAGTAAGTGGTTACGTCGCTTGCCTCTCGTCCCGAAGGCTGTAGGTTTGATTCTGACCTGCGTCGTTCAGTTCACGAGTGCAATTTTCTCAGAGACTCCTGGGAGTCGTCGCTGAAGCTAAAAAGTTCGTGCTTTGTGAGACGCTGTCGGCAGTCAGCCCTGCGGAACACGAACACAAACACACACACCACACACTCAGAGGCATTGACAGAGAGGAGTTGGCTGAGAGAGACAGAGTTGATTGACAGAGTGAGAGAGAGGAGTTGATGGATTGATTGATTGAGAGAGAGAGAGAGAGAGAGAGAGAGAGAGAGAGAGAGAGAGAGAGAGAGAGAAGAGTTGATTGAGAGAGAGGCAGCAGGGTTGGCTGAGACAGAGAGCGAGTAGAGTTGTTTGAAAGAGAGAAGAGTTGATTGATTGATTGATTGTTTGATTGATTGATTGACTAATTAATTGCGAGACACAGACACACACACACACACAGAGAGAGAGAGAGAGAGAGAGAGAGAGAGAGAGAGAGAGAGAGAGAGAGAGAAGAGTTGATGTATTGAGAGAGAGAGAGAGAAGAGTTGGTTGAGCTGAGAGAAAGTAGAGTTGTTTGAAAGAGAGAAGAGTTGATTGACTGAGAGGGAGAGAGAGAGAGAGAGAAAGAGAGAGAGAGAGAGACAGTAGGGTTGGTTAAGACAGAGAGAAAGTAGAGTTGTTTGAAAGAGAGAAGAGTTGATTGATTGATTGAGAGAGAGAGAGAGAGAGAGAGAGAGAGAGAGAGAGAGAGAGAGAGAGAGAGAGCCATCAAGGGCGTTTACTCATGCCAACTGAAAAAACTAGGCACCCCTGCATCCCGGATGTCTCGGTAGTGGCTAGCACGCATGCCAGCTGGCCCAGTAGTTGTGGGTTCCAATCCCCATCAACACACACACACAAAACTGGCCTGGCCTCCCAGCCCCCCCCCCCCCCCCCCCCCCCCCCCCCCCCCCCCCCCCCGTCACGAGCGCCCTGAGTTAACCCAGATAATAATACCGACGTTTGCGTGGCGTATATTTCCTGGGCCACAACAGTCGTACTAACAGAGTAAACACAGTTGCACAGGTTACATCGTGTCAGCCCATAAACACATTTGGGGGTGAGTGAGTAGGAATGGATACACAGAGTTGGCAGTTCATTAACAAGTAGAATCACATATATTGTCAGCTTAGGATATGGAATGGTTCCGTTTGTCATCTATACGGCCGGACATCAGACGGAAATGGCTGCTGGGATTGTCACCACGGAACAGAAGAGTGACAAGTTTGTCAACATTTGAATGCAGATGGAAGCCGTGAGATCACAGGGGCAGATGTAAAACGGAAGTACCTAGTACGGAAAACAGTGCATCTGTCAATTCTTGGTTTCCGGAACATCAAGATGATTGGCAGCTTGGTATCGAAACTCTTTGTTGGGAGTTTACAGAAACTAGCTGGCTTGTTTTGAGAATCTAGGCAATTACTGACAACTTTGACAGGATTTAAGCCAGGAAAATAGTTCTTGACAGGGGATGATTTGCCACTGTGCCACCTGTGTGGGGGAGAAAAGGATAACGTCACGTGGACAACTTTGGTAGTTTGCCATATAAACTCGAGTTGAGATCAACTAGGGTGGACTTGAATAATGCTCTAGACAGAGTGCAGGGCACTGCAGTGCCAGTGGAAATAATATCTACCGTGTGTTAATTAGTGACTTAATTTTACACGTGCGGCTATATGGCAGATGTAGATATGATTTATAGGACTGCAGTAGTGCCATTTAAGGTATAACTTATTATAATATATTCGTTATAATTACTATAGACTGTGGCCTTGTTAAACTATAGTGTGATGATTAGCACTGTTAGTGGAAACTAGCTAGAGTAGTGAAGTGATACTTGGCTCTGTTAGCTAAAATAGATTAGTGAAGTGTTGATAAGCTTTACTAGTTGAGAATTGAGTAATGAGGGATAATTGGGATCTTCCCGTAGGTGTCCCTGGTGGGCGGGGTTCCGCATTCGGGTTGCTGATTTTTTCTTTGTCATAGCCTGATTCGGCTCTAGGTGGGTAGCTAATCTGCTCTATGACTAAGTCTAGTTAGCTAAAGATCATTAAGCAAGGTGATAGGCTTACACTCAGCCGAAGGGATCAGTGACTAGTACTATCACCAGATGTGTTGTTTCTATCCTAGGTTCCCTACCAGATCCAAGGAAACTCTACAAGTTTTGGGAAAGAATTAAAAAACACATTCTGAAGAACACCAGTTCAAGAGTCAATAAAGTTGCATACAGAAACGTAACTTACGCTAGAAGGAAATTGATTCATCAAAGAGAGTGATGCATACTGATGCACCACACAGCATCAGACAGTAGTAACGAACCGAGAACCGGCTAAGAGTACCTAGTGTTAGTACAGTAACAATTAACATTAGTAATTAGCACTTATGGACTGAATGGTTCGATGTGCAACGAGGATGATCTGTCGACTAACTAACTAACTAACTGCGTACACACTACAAAAGACTTGTGCAGTTTGTTTAGGAACATTAGGAACGGACATTGTGTAGAGTGCAACCGGTCCCTGATTAACTCTTAATACCACCGGTGTCTATTTCGGATGTTCATGAAATTGGATTACCAGAGGTCTACAGAGGCAAAGCATTATCCGGCAAGATGGTTCCGGCAACGGGTGAGACGTACTTGTTCTGACGTAACGTGCTGTGGTCTATCTTTGCTGTGATCAGCTGACTGAGTTGATGTCTGAGAGACAGAGTCTACACACTTTATAGAACACGTCACACATTTTCTTCGCATACACGTCTCATACACGTTACACTTTTATTTTAATAAATTAATCTTTATTAATTTCTAGAAGCAAGAGTTGTTGAGTATGTTGCGTTGGGGAAGTATGAGAAGGGGGCATAGTACGACAGTGTGAGAGTGATAGGAAAAGGTGTCCATAGGCTGATGGAGTGTGTTGGACGGAAGCGGGTGGATTCTCCAGAATATTGAGGGGGGAAAAAAATAATATTATAATGTGGGTGTCGGATCTCCTCACTCCAGGGACGACACTTTAAAGGAGGACACGACACCCCCCAGCCTACAATGAACATAATATATCCGAAGATTACAGGCAAACGATGTTCCACTGATATCACCCACCGAGTGTCGACCGGTATATGCAAATATAGGGCCGGTACCATATACCTACAACATCTCATACGCATGAAAACGAGGCTAGCACCATCCAGCCACCACACTAAACAGATTCGGTCCCAAACATAAAGTGGGTGTGGATTAAACAAAAAGTGGGTGTGGATCAATCAAAAAGTAGGCGTGGATCAAACAAAAAGTATGTTTGGATTAAACAAAAATGAAGGTTTGGATCAAACGAAAAGTAGGTTTGGATGAAACAAGAATGGATGGCGAAAAAAGGGAAGTAATGGTATTTCACAGTTATGACTTAAAAGTTGTTAACACGGTAGCAGACAAGTTGTATTATAACGATATATTAGCCCACGGCAGATACAGGAGGTTCGCTTACGACGAATAATAATCCCATGTCAATCAGTTAAAGGTGTAAAAGCAGGAAAGTGAATTTATCGCAACTTACCCATACAACGGGTGGAAAGGAACGACTAACAAAGAAGATAAACACATCTCACGTGATATGATGAGAGATGGGTCCCTACTCACGGCACACAAATAATCCCGTACTCCTGTCAACACTCTGAAGGAAGCACAACCAAAATTCTGTCAACACACTGAAGGCAGCACAACCAAAATCCTCAGCCGTATCCTGGACTGACCTCGTTTGTCAACTGCCAGTCACCGCACGCTTCCAAGGCCCGAAGTCTTGTGGGAGGGATTGGGTGGGGTGTGGTTGGATGGGGTGTGGTGGGGATGGGGGTAGCAATGACACAGAAGGGACAGACTGGTGGATGGGCGGATGAAAAATGAGAACAATAGGCTCGGACAATGCCTGCAAGGGGTGTCTAGTTGGTCATGTGTCGAAGTACACTTGCAACGAAGGGCTGTTGTCATTTGGAGGTGACAGGTTCGAATCCATAAACAACTGCAGAAACAACTATTCCAAAATTAAAGAAGGTGGATCGTAAGAAATGGATGCTGAAGAAATGTTACAACTAATGGAAACAAGAAGACTCAACAAACATAATCCTGGTAAATATGAAGAAATTCACAGACAAGTCAGAATATTATGTAAGGAGGAAAAAGAAGCATGGCTTGAGAAAAATTGCATAGAAATTGAAAAACAACACAAGTCAAAATACCAAATAAGTGCACAAAAGAATTCAGGAACTTACTAATAAAAGAACAAGTACATCAACAGACTGTCTAAAAACTAAAGATGGCAAAATCATAATAGAAAAAGATCAGATTCTACATGTATGGACAGATTATGTGAAAAACCTTTATGATGATAACAGAGACGAACAGTATGATATTAGATTTAATAATGAAGGACCGCCGGAAAGGGTGGACGGTCATGACTCGCCTTTCACTGGATCACCAGAGTTGTGGATCAGCTCAGTGTTCCTGTCTCGACCATGCCATGTGGCCAAGCCATCCAGGTATTTACTTCTCGGTCTTCCCCTTGGTCTGTTCCCTTCGATCTTGGCAGTTGTCACCAAGTTCTCCAATTTATTTCTTCTCACGTGTCCAAAACATTGTGACTGTCTACGTCTAATTTCTCTAATCAGTTTACGATCTTCATTTGTTTCTTGTAGAACTTGGTCATTTGGTTTTTCTGTCTGTCCATGGTGTTCTTTGCATTCTCCTCAGAAACCGCATTTCCACAGCCATCAGATGTTTGACTTGGGGACGGAAATTACAAGTATCTCAGAAGTCGCAGTGGGTTCGCCTGACGGCGAGTGAAACTGGTAACAAAGCAAGCTAATCCGAGCCTAGACCACACGCAAAAATCTGTCAGTGCACTAGAAGTATTAGCACGTGCGTGCGCGCGCGCGCACACACACACATACACGCACAATTACTTAGCACATATTAAAACTCCTGTGTGTTGCCGGGGCCCATAAGGGAAGCAAAGAATAGCAACACTGTAGCCTACCACGCATGTCGTAAGAGGCGACTAAGGAGGCTTGATGGTTCCGTCGCCCTGCTACTGAGTGCGTGCGTGGCGCGACACTGTGAGCTGTGAGTTTCGTGTGAAATGCTTTTGAATCTGCCTGAGGTGTTTTGGAACGTGACTGCATGTTCGGAGTGATGGCAGGTGGCTATGTCCCAGAGTTGACCGTTTTTTGCCTTATGCAGAAATGCGTGGCTGCTGGGCTTCTGGTTGACTGCCGCTGCCATCAGCGATGGACTGTATTTTCGTGGACTGTGTGGGTGAACATCTAGGAAACATTCAGATAGGAAAATGACAGCCGATTCCATCAGAGATGAACAGGGTGTTTCGTGGGGGACTGGTGTGATGACATTCTGGTGGCGGCATTATGCACAGTGTATCTGTGCGGGCTGTTGTTTGTCGAGACTCCTGTCTTTTCCACTTTTCACATTGGGCAGTGGGGAGCGTTTTGTGTGATATTCATTGGCACAGGAACGGAGCATAATGGGGACGACCCGTTGCTGTGAAGTTGGAACTGCGACTAACTAACTAACTATTAAAACGTCACATGTCCAACTGTGTGCTCTTACAGAACGTGCAGTCTAATGTGATAAGTGTGTGATTAACAATCAGTTTAATCTGCATGTCTTTAAGCAATTTCTATCTACTCCACAGCCAGCTGATGTCATCGAGCAGCAGTTGTCTGTTTTATTCTATATCTTTGCACACAGCGAGCCTAAATAACGAACGACATGCATTGGAAACCATTCAAGAATTGCTCAAGTCGTCAAGTCACTGAGTGGGAGCGTGTGAGTGGGAGCGTGTGAGTGGGAGCGTGCGAGTGGGAGCGTGTGAATGGAAGCGTGTGAGAATTACATCTGGCTGGGAATTGTTGCCGACGCTCGAGCCCTGAAGAACTAATATGTAATTGAAGACGGGATTTAAAAAACAAAAACTCACACACACACACACACACACACACACACACACACAGAGCGAGAGAGAGAGAGGGGGGAAGGGAGGGAGAGAGAGAGAGAGAGAGAGAGAGAGAGAGAGAGAGAGAGAGAGAGAGAGAGAGAGAGAGAGAGAGAGAGAGAGAGAGAGAGAGAGGGCTAGATGTTTATGAATTATGAAAACCAAAGCATGTCAAGTTCTTCGGCAGTGGCTGTTAAAGAGACATAAGAACGAAAATGTCAGCGGTTAGAAAGAAACAAAAAACACACAAAAGAAAGAGACATACACCGGATAGAGAGGGGTAAGGAGATAAACAACTACAGCGTTTAGCAATAAACTGTGAAATTATAATAACATCAATGTATGATTCCATTCTTTCCTGTAATTTATATTAATGGACGGGATAAGGTACAGAGGGGGGAGAGAGAGAGAGAGAGAGAGAGAGAGAGAGAGAGAGAGAGAGAGAGAGAGAGAGAGAGAGAGAGAGAGAGAGAGAGAGAGAGAGAGAGATGACACACGAGAAAAAGAGAAGTCATATTAAATATGTAACTGTTACGGGTGACAACAACAACAACACAGGCACCCACCATGTTCAGGTGGCATGCGAGAAAGAGAATGAGACATCATTAATATTTAACAGAAGACGAGGGGAAGCACGAAACACTTGCGCGGTCAGAGATTGAGAGAGACAGAAGAGAAAGAAAGAGAGAGAGAGAGAGAGAGAGAGAGAGAGAGAGAGAAAGAGAGAGAGAGAGAGAGAGAAGAGTCAAAAAAAAGCCCCAAACAAAAAATTTTTTCCACAATTTTTTTAAAAATTTTAAACCCAAAAAAAAACCAAGAAAATCCAATGTTTGTAGAAAAAACATTGATTACGCGAAAAAAAATTCCCCCCTCTACCAAAAGGGGAATCACCACACGAACAGCAAGAACCGCTGGCCGAAAACACAATGTGTCGCTGTGGCCAGCTATGCTATACTATAGCCTATAGCACTGACAGTGTGTGTCAGGGCTCGGGGTTGGCAGAACATTCAGACGACAAGCGGGAATGAATTCCCGCGGATCAATAACCATGGGGGTCACATAACGAAGTGAGTCAATGGCGTCAGCTGTTTTGTCGGTTAATTCCAGTAACACAAGAGAATCCAATGAAGAAATAAACGTCAAGTAACACAGATGTACAAGTGACGAATCCGTTATGATGGCAGAATTGTGAAGAAGTATGAAAACACGGCGGGTTCGTATTTCGCTTGGTTACTAAGGGGAAGACTACTCACAAGTTATGCTGTCTGCTTAAAAATGTGCGCCATGAGCTATAGGCAAAACCAGGAAGAAAATAGTTCCCAGATGTGTTAATGGGGTGGGGTGTTATGGGTTGGTTCGGGGTGGGGTAAGGGGCAGGGAGGGAAAATGGCAGGGGGGAGTCAAGTCCGTTGGGAATCCGAAGTGCTTAGTTGCAACGTTGAGAATTATCGCAACGCAGGCAAGGTCGACCTGGGCCGAAGGTGCTGGGAAAATGGAGAGTCATAAAAAAAGAGAAGAGCAATAGAAGCGACCAGCTTTGAACTTTTCAATGATATACTGGGTTGAAAGGATGGAAGGCAGGAAATAACTCCCAAGCAGAGACAGTGGGTGTGAAGAGTAGGTGGTCCGAGAGTCTTGCAGGTCAAGGGTCATCTCTTGCAGTGCTGCAACAGCGGTTTGTTCTACCACACCCCATCACACCCGCCACCTTTGAGTTTAATAGCATAAGTATATAACATAAGTACATAGGGAGTCTCCGTGGCGAATTATCCAAGCCGTCTGCCTCGCGCTCCGAAGGTTGTGGGCTACGTCTTTCGGTTCACGAGTGCATTTTTCTCGGAGACTCCTGGGGGTCGTCGCCGGAGCTACGGAGTTCGTGCTTTGTGCGATGCTTTCGGTAGATCATCCTGCGGAAAGAGACCGCGCCACATGGGATATAACCGGGTGCAATGAAGTCGATCCTCTCGACTTTTAAGTCGTTTTTAATAATTAGGTAAATAAATCTTTTACATGCTTTAATGGCTTTGGGCATATGGTGCTAGGCAAATGTTTACAGACTAATCGGTACTTGGTGTGTGATGTGGTCGATAGCACGTAGGTGGCTTTTACTTCCCAAGAATTTCCCTGTAGAACAACAAGTGATGATAGTAACCGCATATAAGAAACCGTGTTTCCATTGTATGCTTACCATAGAAATGAGAATCATGTTCTATCCTTTGTTTTATGCTACGGAAGCCCGATGTGACACGGTAAAGGTAACGTTTCATCATCAGCATTATCATTAGCAACATCATTATAATCATCACATCTTCTTCTTCTTCTCCTCCTCCTTAAATAGCATCATCATCAACATCATCATCATCATCATCATCAACATCATCATCATCATCGTCTTCTTCGCCAGCTGTCAGAACAGATTATGTACTTAGGTATGCACAGACAGCGTGTCAGAACTTTGTATTAATTAGGTATGTTAAGTTTTTTAGGTTAGTTTTTAGTCGACGGATCAATATCACGGCACACGGGTGTAACCCATAAGTGCTAAGTTCTACTCCTAACAGGTGTCCCATAAGTGCTCTGTTCTACTCCTAACTCAAGCCTGAGTCCAAGGAATCTCAGCTCAGTGCACGAACTACGTAGCGCCGGCGAGGATCCTGAAATACTTTGGATAGATTTTTAACTCAAAATTTTGCCCGGGCAGTGCCGTTAGGCTATTCTTTTACGATTTCCAACTACCAAGGGATTTATTACGTGCGCAACAATACATTTATTCATTTATTCCACATTTATTAAAAGACATAAGATCAAGTGCTTTGGCCATGTCGTTAGAATGCAACACCAGCAACTACCATCACTGGCCTTACATTAAGGATCATATGCGACGAGACCACGAGGACGTCCAAGAAGAAAATGGATTGACGACATCAAAGACATTGTACAACCAAACGGAATGACACTATCCAGTGCCGCCCACCGGGAGCTGGAACGCAAATTATTCCTTCCCCCGACGCTTAACGGCAGAAGTGGAAGATTATGATGATGGTGTTGATGATGTTGATTCAAAATCGTGTCGTCAGTAGCATAATTGGTAGTGTCTCCGACTGATAGGCGGGAGCTCGAGGCTCGTTTCCTTGCAGGACAATTATTTTTTTTTAATTGTTCAGCAATTAAATGGGTGAAAGTCAAATATCAATCGTTCGTTTCCTTGCCGGACAATTTTTTTAAAAAGATTGTTCAGCAATTAATTGGGTGAAAGTCAAATGTCAATCTCATGATAGAAGGCAACTTTGATGTGCAATGTCATGTCTATCACAAGAGAACATGTTCAGCATAACCCATACACATTTATGGTCTCAGGCCAATGGGCCAGTAACAGCTAAATTAATTATAACGGGCAGGATCACATTGAGAAAGAGGATCTTAGTATCCTTTATCTCTTTGGGTTTGTGGGATTATATGCAAACTTTTTATATTTATAATTGTGTTGTTTAAAGTGAGTGTAAGTTAGTTAGTTAGTCTTTCCTCTTGAGCCCTGACTGTACTGGACTAAGGTATCAGTACAGAGCAGGGTAGGTGGTCGCTTATATAATCCTCAAGGACACTCCATTTTATGTCTGATGCCGCCTCTTGTGATATAAGTGAAAGGACTAACGGAAATGAAACGGATAAAGGACACAAACAATTATTCTTGATATTTAAACAGCCAGAAAGGACTAACATAATGTCACAGTTCAACTATGTATAAAGTATCCATTTATTCATACTTCAACTATGTATAAAGTATCACTTTATTCATACTTCAACTATGTATACAGTTTCCCTTTTAAATAAGCATTTAGTGTTGCATTTGTTTTCTTGTTTGATTTTTATACACTAAAGCATGAGAATTGCTTGTGTGGTAACTCTGTTATTTTTCTGATATCTGTTGAAGAGACGATAGTTTTCAAGCTATGGCACATGTCATATTCTCCAATTGGTTTACTGCATGTTATATGGGGGTATTTCAAAAAGGATGTTGGAATCTTAGATGCCCGGAGCAGTGATTGAGTTACTGGAGCCCTTTAGGGATGCAAAGAATTATAACAGTGTAAACTACCGAGTGTGTTGTTAGAGGTGACTAAAAAGGGTTTGGGTGAGGCTTAGAACCCTCAGCCTGGAGAACACTTGAGCTGCGAAACCCAAACAAGCACAAACAAGACTACATTGCATGGCTTGGCCTGAGTTGGTTGATGGCCTAGGCTTCGTAGGGAGATGTACGGCAGAAGAAAATGGTGCTTTGAACTTGGGTGTTTGAACACTTAAAAAATAGGGAGGCTCTATTCGCAATAGAATTGCGAATAGAGAAAAATTATATTCGCAATAGAATTGCGAATAGAGAAAAATTATATTCGCATTAGAATTCTGCCGAATTCTCAGTAATTTTTAATGAATCACCCTTCTTCTTACTTCTGTCCATTCTTCTGGCATCCCGTTTTATTTTTACATTACGTTAGTGGTGTTGAAATATCAAACATAATTTTACAGAATTTGTATCCCCAATACAAATAACGATCCCTCCAAATAATTGTGTCCCCAGGTGAATTCAAGAATTGTTAACTTTCGTTTCTGTACACTTACTGTTACCAGGCATCCATGTGTAAATAAAAATGTTTAAAAAATAACATATATTGGAAACAACAAACTGTCATCAGAATTGATAACGATGTAGGTCAATATCAGCCTATTAAAAGAGGCGTTAGACAGGGATGTGTAATTTCTCCAGATCTTTTTTCCCTGTACAGTGAAAGCGTCACAGCGTCCGCTCACTAGTCAATTTTAGCTTGAGCCAGTATGAGGGTGGTTAATTTGTGGCGATATTTCAGTTCATCATCAAGTGCCGTGCCGGCTGGCGTAGGCGTTCATGGCTCTCCACAGATCTCCGTCTTTGGTGTTCTGGATCAACTCTGCTGATGATATTCCTCCATGCCACCGTCTCAATCCGTCCAGCATCATTTCTCTTGGTCTGCCTCTGCCTCTCTTCCCCTCGATCTTTGCAGTTGTCACGATGTTCTCCAATGCCTCTCTTCTCATCACATGACCAAAGAAAGCTGTTTGTCTCTTTCTTATTGTTGTATGTAGTGTTCTAGTTTCATTAGCCTCTTTCAGGCAATCGTTGTTAGTTACTCTGGCAGTCCAAGGAATTCGCAACATTCGTCTTAAAAACCACATCTCTGTTGCTTCTAAGTTCTTCCTAATTTGTTCATTGACATTCCAAGATTCGCTGCCATACAGCAAAACTGGTTCTATATAGCATTTTAGCACTCTCTTTCTTACATTCATTGATAGTGACTTATTGCATAAGATACTCTTCATTTTCTTAAATGCGGCTTTTGCCTGTCCTATTCTGCTCTTAATCTCTGTTGTACATCTTCCATCCGATGTTATAAGTGCCCCTAGGTATTTAAAATTATCCACTTGGTTGGATATTTCAGTTGGCAAATATAATTAACGTTAAACAAAGACATCTATTGGATCCGTCGATTCCGACACTCGATCACTCCGTCGCTGCCTGGGTGCTAAAAATGAAAAAAAAAAAAACATTGCATCCTGTGGGAATCGAATCTCGCTCCGCGTTGAGGGAATCTACACTTGCTACTGAAGCTACACCAACGAAATATTATAATATAGCCACACGCATAGGAATAATCACGTGACCTACTTCTACTGCGAATATAATTTTTCTCTATTCGCAATTCTATTGCGAATAGTCACTTCGTAAAAAATATATATGGGGGATTCAAATTAAAAAAAACTTACAAGTGTGATAGAAATTACCATAACCATGTCATTGTCTTGTAATATGTCAATATTGGTCGGGGGCTTCGTGGTCTCGAGGTATGGTGTCCGCCTAGAGTGCTGGAGATCCCGGGTTCTAGTAATAAAATTTCCCCTGGTCTCTGGGTAGTGAGATCGGACGCCCGTGTGTATTGTTGCGCACGTAAAAAATCCCTTGGCAGTTGGAAATCGAAAAAGAGTAGCCTAACGGCGCTGCCCGGGCAAAATTTAGAGTTAAAAATCTACCCTAGTATTTTCAGGATCCTCGCCGGTGCTACGGAGTTCGTGCACTGAGCTGAGTTTCTCCAGACTCAGATTTGAATTAGGAGGAGAACGGAGTACTTATGGGTTGCACCCGTGTGCCGTGATGTTGATCCATCGACTGAACTAAACTAAACTAAACAATGTCTAACAATTGTTGTAGGTCTGTTGAATTATCCGCTACCAATACTGTGTCATCTGCATAGCGTATATTATTATTATTATTTTTTATATTGTAACCTCCGATTAGTATTCCTGACGTCTCTTTGATCTCTCTCATTATTACTTCGCTATATAGGAAGAAGAGATCTGGTGACAAGACAGTCCTGTCGTACTCGTAGCTTTATCTGTTCGTAACTTCCCTCTTTATTTTCTATTTCAATTGCTGCTACTTGGTTCCAGTAAATATTCGTTATTATTCTTAAATCTTTCCCATCAATGTTGATATCTTCCAACATATAATAATAAATCATACAATTCAACTGTGCATTCATTTCCCTAGTTGCTTAGAGCATATTTAAAAGAACATAATAACATTGATCACTACACTTAATAATTATGTTCGAGCATTCTGCGGAATTACAAGATTTCTTAAAAGAAAAACAGTTAAATAAGCAAAGAGTAGGGGACATAAACATCTAATATTTTGCAAGGGACACTACTTGAATTTTAAAAATATAAATAAAAATACTACAGATAATATTATAACATAACGTTAAACTTCTCTTATATTACTTTAGAAATAGAGAATTAAGACAGAAAATAAAATATTTAAACACAAATATAAATTCTTTTAGATTTCTTAAATAGAAGTCTGTTTAATATTTACATACTTACATTTTATAATGGATTATTTAGTTATATATTTATGTTTTAAAATAGTGTTTGTATACTTTTAATGTAGATGATCGGGTTCTTTACTGATTGAAAATTTTTGCTGGCCTCTTAGGGCTACAACAAATGTACTGGAAATTAGCCATACACCTTCCTCTCTTGTCCCTTCTCTTATTCATAACACATATAGACAACAAGATACCAGCCAAACAGATCAGTTGGGGTATCTTCATTGCACTCCGGACAGGTCCATAGGTGCTCAGATCCTCCCCCCAGCATATGCATCAGCGTCCGGTAAATAATAGTGCCAGTTCTGTGTTGGTTGACGAGGCACCTCGTTTTCTCAATGTACCTCTCGCGCTTGGCCGTGCCGATTCTTACTCCCAAGTCTTTCATCCTGGACAGCGATGTGGATTCACTGACGTCAAAGTCCTCTGTTCTCGCCATATCTTTAAGGGACGTTAATAACATCGGCACGATCCATGGGCTGGCCATCTACAAGGGGTGCAGAGCCAGCCAGTTTATCAGCTCGTTCATTTCCCTCGACTCCCGCATGTCCCGGGACGAAGATGAATGCTGACTTTACGGACAACAGACTTCCGCAGCGACTCAGTCCACTGTCTAGCGTACAGCTCCAGCTTCGACCTTCTGAATCATGCTCATTGAGTCACTTAGTACACACACGTTGGTATAATGCTGTGATTCCAGCCATATGAAAGCCTGTGTAACTGCCATCACCTCCATCGTCATGCTGCTCGTGGTCATAAAGTGGGCACCACTGCATTCTTGAACGGTTCGGCCCGCTGAACAGGCTGTAAATGCCCACGCACTTCTCTGCTGCTTTACAACAGATCCATCTGTATAGATGAGCACTTCGGGGCTGTCTGAGTGTTCATAGATGAGCGCGTTGACCTCTGCATTGACAGCGGCAGGGTTCTGCTCTCTGCACCGTCTGTCGAGTGTGATAATGCAGGAGAAAGTGCACTTAAAAGCCGGAGGCACCGGCACCCATTCCTTGCCGGGGTTGATACTGGTAAGACTGCAGACCTGTCTGACGACATCTTCCGCCCGACCCATCCACGATTTGCCCCTCTTTAGCCTGTTAGCCTTATCTCTGAATATAGCATCTTGCAGAGGGTGCTGCTCATCTGCACTTATTTTTAAGTATGCACGAGCTCTCCAGATCTTTATCCTGTGTTCCATTGTCGGGAAGTCAAGGAGGTATCTCATTGCTACACAGCTGGTGTCTCTCGTGCAGCCCAAGATGATGCGCATGGCTTCGTTTTGTACCTTTTCAAGTCTTCCAATCTGTGTAGGGCTGACAGTGAGGATAGCCAGGGCATACTCGATGCGTGAAAGCACCAGTCCTTGGAACAGAAGTATTAGCAGTCTTTGCTCGATATTGGCAGTCGCCATGACTCTCATTGCTGACAAACCTTTTCGAGCTTTCGTTATGACATAATCGACATGATCTCTGAAAGACAGACTACGATCTAGCCTCACACCAAGATATGTCATTGACTGGGTTCTACTCAAAATGCTCCCATCCATTCTTACTGCCATCAGGTCTGTGTTCATAATATGGTTGTTTAGGGAGAACCATGTAACCGATGCCTTTGCAGGGTTGACAAGGGCGCCGGCATCAGCACACCATGATGAAATTCGATCTAGTTCGCCCTGCATATCATTGGCAACCGCCTGTCTATCTCGACCCTGTCGATACACGAGAACGTCGTCAGCAAATGACAGAGTCCTACCCCTCCCGTCCAACTGTTGTTCAGTGATCGGCACCGTATACGCATTGAATAGTACTGGTGACAGTGGTGAACCAGCCAAACAGAGACCGCAAGAACACGGCAGACGAGATCACAGAAGAAGAACCTCTGCAAATTACACCATTAGAGAACTCCTGTTTGCTTACGACAAAGCACTAATATAAAAATCAGAAGCCGAATTACAAAACCACATGAATAACCTAAACGAAATGTTTAGAGAACATAACATGAAAATTAGTATAAGTAAAACAGAGTTAATGACTATAACTAAAGAAGAAAAAAACAATTCACATACACGCAACCTCCCTTGAAATAAGTAAAGAGTTTCAAATACCTAGGAAGTATAATATCATCAAATGGCAAATCAGATGACGAGATCGAAAATAGATGCAATAAGGCAAACCAACTCATTGGACAAATGGCACCAATACTAAAGAACAAACATGTATCAATAACTACTGAGAAAGCACTTTACAACACAACACATCAACACCTCACTAACTAGAGACCAGGAGCAATTTTTGTTACTAGAAGTCCACGGCCGGTCTCTCTGGCTGTGGGGTTACAACACTTTCTCTCTGTAATCCCGTTTATCACGCAGAGTCTCGTAGCGGAGCGCGAGCTGAGGCGGTTCAACCCCCGCTCGTGACTTGCGGGATACTGAGCCGGCCGCTCAGAAAGCAATGGCAAACTACTGAGCGTAATCTTGCCAAGAGATCAACATACAGCTGAAAGATGCTGGTGTTGACAGCTAAGTCCTGTAAAAAGGATATGCTAAAAGAAAGAAAAAAAAGTCCACGTGAAAATATCCCGATCCTCACCGGGGCTTGAACCCGGGACCTCCAGCAGCACTCGAGGCGGGCACCATACATCGAGAACACTCAGCTTCCCCCCCCCCCCCCCCCCCCCGTGTACTTAGGTATGCACAGACAGACAGAGCGTGTCGAAAAGATGACAGGTGGACAGTGAGTGACAGAACATACTTATGTGTGCACAGCCAGACAGGCGCCTGATGGTCAGACTATTTGTCTGTGCATACCTATAGTACACAGTCTGTACGTACGTACACAAATGCATACATACAAACACATACACGCTCAGCCACACACACAAACACACACACACGCGCGCAGACATATACACAGAGACAACTAATTTAAACCTATACACGAGTGATTGTCTATCATAATTACCAACTAAGACAAAATCAATTCAGCAGCAAATTTCCATTAGGTTCCTGCTCGCTGACCCCCAGCTAACCTGCGTTTGTCATTGCTGCCGACTCCCTCAGCACATCAGGGCTTTCAGTACAGCGAGCAGGAATACCATTTAGCCCCGGAATCCGCGCCATCGGTGAAGATGCTGGAAGGAATCGACGATGATGACTCACTTCCGAGATCTGAGAGTGTGATTAATCCAAGACACTCTTTCAGCTCTATCTGGCCTCCCGATGACCTCTTCAACCGAATGATGCTAAAAGTTCATGGCACAGAGGTGACGACAGAAAGACGAGTGTGATTGGTGAGAGACTGCAGAACGATTCCAGACGTAGAAAATAGTCTTGTCAATAGAGGACCACCCTCAGGGAAGGTGGGCTGAAAGGATCAATATTGGCTACAAACACAAGAAATGGGGTCATGTTTATAGCAAGGGAACCAAAGAGAATGGATGAATGAATGAATGAATGAATGAATGAATGAATGAATATGATTTTTTTTTTCTTGTTGATGTTCGCGAGTTTCGAACTTAAGAGTAGTCCATTCACGTGATACACTTCTAGTGCTCTGAACTGATTTTTGCGTGTGGATTAAAAAGTTAGTTGCATATCCTTTACGGACGTAACAGTCAACGCCAGCCTTTTTTTTTTTACTGTTCGTGATTCCTGGGGAAGTTTGCGTTCAGTAGTTTGTCATTGCTTTCTGAACGACCGGCACCCATACCATTCAGTGGCGGACTGGGTGTAAATATATCGGTTGTCAGGACTAAAAGATCATTAGGACTAAAAGATCGTAAGGACAAAAAGATCATTAACATTTTAAACATAGTGTCTTACATTTAATGAGGCTCAAAGCATTAGGGACCCACTTGCCATGGCGCAACCTGACACCATGGCCGACCCGTCACTTTCCGTTGCTTAAAACAACATTAAAACCCAAATATGATTCTTCTAGAAGATGTTCTCATGAGTTGTGCTTCGGGCAGAGAAGCCTTGGTGTACGTCGCTACAAATAAACACACTGGTGTTAAAGAGTTTATTACAACAATATGGGTGGACATATTTTTCCCATGGAGAGACACCCGGAGACCTGCACGGAATTTGCGTGACCACATTTACCGAATGCTGCGGCTCGCACAAATATACTCCACACGTCACAACACAATGGAGAACCCCGCAGACGATCATGTTTATATATAAACGCACCGGAACTTGGTTTTGTGGGTAAAAGGCATTCACGACGCCAGAAATAATCGTATTGGGTAAAGTAAAGTGCTGCATGGTGAGCGAGCAGATGTAGGCTGGCTGGGATTGGGAGAAGCAGCAATATAGTTGTATGATGAAAGTGCTGAGGTGTAAGCGAGCAGATGTAGGCTGTAGTTGGGAGAAGCAGCAATATAGTTGTATGATGAAAGTGCTGAAGTGTAAACGAGCAAATGTAGGCTGTAGGTGGGAAATTGGGAGAAGCAGCAATATAGTTGTATGATGAAAGTGCTGAAGTGTAAGCGAGCAGATGTAGGCTGTAGTTGGGAGAAGCAGCAATATAGTTGTATGATGAAAGTGCTGAAGTGTAAACGAGCAAATGTAGGCTGGTTGGGAGATTGGGAGAAGCAGCAATATAGTTGTATGATGAAAGTGCTGCAACGTGAGCTAGCAGATGTAAGTTAGTTTGCAAGAGTTGGAGATGCAGCAATATAACAGTAGAATGAAAGTGCTCCAGTGTGAGCGAGCATATGGAGGCTAATTGAAAGAGTGGGAGCAGCAGCAATATAGCAGCACGGAAGAAAGTGCCGCAGCAGAAACATTCAGATGAGGGCTAGTTGAAAGAGTAAGAGAAGCAACAATACAGCAGCAATGAAAGTGATGCAGCATGGGCGAGTTGAAAGATCAGAAGAACCAGCAATATAGCAGCACGGGTGAAAGTACTATCCTAAAACTATATATTAACACACCTCAAAATATAGCTATATATCAGTTAATCACAGATTGCGTCACTAGAGACCGAATGACGCAGTCAGTAGATTTATGGACTGTGGTGGCCTCCGCACACCGAGCGGTCAGGTTTGACTTCCACCTAATAGATAGCCAGCTCACGAGTATCCTATTTGGTGTACACTGAGCCACATTTGCCGCCCAAATGTCCCGGGGCATTTAATGCAGCTAATTAAGGGAATTTAACGCAGCTGATTAGAAACATTCACAGCACCGAGATTTCTTTAGTAGACACGTGGGGGGTTCGATGTGTTGATAAGCGCTCAAAGGTAAGTTAGTTAAAAGAGTGGAAGAAGCGGCAGTTTAGCAGCATGATGATAGTGCCGAACGAACAACTAGACTCAGTAACCGTAACAGCTAGACTCAGTAACTCTAACTAGACTCAGTAAGACTAACCACAAACTCATAAATATAACTACCAGACTCAGTAACCCTAACCACTTGGCTCACCAGACCCAGTCAGTGACTCAAACGCCTAGACTCAGTCACTAAAAAACACCTATACCCAGTAACCTAGACAAGTCAGCTCAATAACTCAAACTTAGCGACTAGATGCAGTAACCCAAGCGCCTATACTCAACAAACCTAACAAATGGACCCTGAAGCGACGAGATTCAGTAACCTCAGCCCTTTAGCGTCTCAGTAACCCTAAAGCCTACACTCAGTAACCCTAACTCGACAACCTTTACAACAAGACTCAGTAACCCTAACAACTAAATTCAGTAACTCTTAACAACTAGGCTAACTAACCCTAACGACCAGGCTCAGTAGCCTTACTACAACAAGATTAAAATAATGGGTGGGTATGTTTTCTAGACTCCTATGTAAATATTATTCCAGAGTTGATATACCCCGGCCAGGTAATTGGTGGGAAAGAAAGTCTGCGAGCGAGCAAACGAAGTCTATCAGAGCAGCAACAAAACACGCAAGATAACCGTCTGCACCCAGACGTCAACTTTGTGCAGTAAACGACAGAAAACCGCGCTCTCCAGGTTGTGAAAGGATAGTGTGCACAACTGTTGACAGGAGGCTCAGATTGTTGGGAGAAGCTCCGATGGTTAACAGACGGCTGCGGCTGTTGACAGGAGGCTTAGATTGTTGACAGATGGCTTAGATAATTGACAGAAGGCTCAGATTGCTGGGAGAAGCTCAGATGGTTAACAGACGGCTAAGGCTGCTGACACGAGCCTTATGGTTGACAGGAGGCTTAGATTGTTGACACGAGATTTAGATAGTTGATAGGATGCTCAGACTGACAGAAGGCTCAGATTGCTGGTAAAAGTTCAGATGGTTAACAGACAGCTAAGGCTGTTGACACGAGCCTTATGGTTGACAGGAGGCTTAGATTGTTGACACGAGTATATATTTTTTTTTAGATAGTTGACAGGATGCTCAGATTATTGACAGGAGGCTCAGATTGTCGGGAGAAGCTCAGATGGTTAACAGACGGCTGAGGATGCTGACTGGAGGCTTAGATTGTTGACAGGAGGCTTAGATAATTGACAGGAGGCTCGGATTGTTGACCGGGGGTGGGGGTGGTATGGGAGGGGTGCGCTAAGATTGTTGACGGTAGGCTCAGATTGGTGACAGAAGGCTCATATTTTTAACAGGCGGTGCCGTGAGGTTCAGACTGTTGAAAGAAGGCTTGTACTGTTGACATGTGGCTCAGATTGTTTACAGGCGGCCAAGACTCCTGACATGAGGCTCAGACTGCCGACAGG
Organism: Cepaea nemoralis; assembly: GCA_014155875.1. NCBI lineage: Eukaryota > Metazoa > Mollusca > Gastropoda > Stylommatophora > Helicidae > Cepaea > Cepaea nemoralis. Next base: position 11,211 of record JACEFZ010018008.1, on the reverse strand, counting down.
GGTTGAGATTGTTGACAGGAAAGTAATCTAACAAAAAGACTCAATAACCATAACGCCTACATCAAGCTAGTCTAACGCCTGACGTGTTAATGACTATGTTAATGGTTTCAATAAAAGTACTACAGTAGTTAGTTGCAAGTTATCAGTTATCAGTTATCAGTTATTAGTTGGGGTATCTTCGTTGCACTACGGACAGGTCCATAGGTGCTCAGATCCTCCCCCCAGCATATGCATCAGCGTCCGGTGGCTAATAGTGCCAGTTCTGTGTTGGTTGACGAGGCGCTTTGTTTTCCCGATGTACCTCTCGCGTCTGGCTGTGCCGATTCTTTCTCCCAAGTCTTTCATCCTGGACAGCGATGTGGAATCACTGGCGTCAAAATCCTCTGTTCTCGCCATATCTTTAAGGGCGTTAATAACATCGGCACGATCCATGGGCTGGCCATCTACAGGGGGTGCAGGGCCAGCCAATTTATCAGCTCGTTCATTTCCCTCGACTCCCGCATGTCCCGGGACGAAGATGAAGGTGACTTTACGGACAACAGACTTCTGCAGCGACTCAGTCCACTGTCTACGTACAGATCCAGCTTCGACCTTCTGAATCATGCTCATTGAATCACTTAGTACACACACGTTGGTATAATGCTGTGATTCCAGCCATATGAAAGCCTGTGTAACTGCCATCACCTCCATCGTCATGCTGCTCGTGGTCATAGAGTGGGCACCACTGGATTCTTGAACGGTTCGGCCCGCTGAACGGGCTGTAAATGCCCACGCACTTCTCTGCTACTTAACAACAGATCCATCTGAGTTGCAAGCTCCTGATAGCCCCATAGACTATGTGGTGGTATGAAGATGTACCCACTGAAGGGTGATTATAATTCAGGAAGTCTAGTAATTCTGCCATGTATGTCTGGAATCAACTCCGCTTGTTTTGAGTTAACGTGAATTCAGTAAGAACCCAATATCACAGTACTTGGGGCATTCCTTATGTGTTCCGTTCTCATCTTCAACAGCCAGCGAAGATTCTCAATACTTATGGTGCCAGTTGCAGTCTGATTATGTGGACATCTGACCTTTCCTCGATGTACTGATTGTCAGCGAGATCCTCTCGTCACTGCCTGCAGCTCTATTATCTCTGAGCTAAGATGATTTATCTGTTCATCCACGCTATGCACATGATCACAAAGGGCTCTGACCAGGCATTCTTACCTTCAAAGTCTAGTAACTTTAGTTTAGAAAGGATGTAAAATCATGAATAATTTTACAAGAATTATACTCTTCTACGTAATTAAAACGTCAATGGTGTATTAGATCATATTTTGTATTTCCATTCATTCTGCGTGCCATTGAAAACTGTTAATCTAACCGCGACAGGCTCGTGTGCCATAGGTTCTCGACGCCTGCGCTAGACAAAATAAAAATTGTAAGGTATGCCGCATTGAGACTCGAACCTACCGCCTGCAAGTTATAGATCTAGCTAATGCAGAAACTTATTAGAGGCGTCCAGTCGTGTGGAAGTACACTGGTTTCTTTAGTGTAGTCCTGCCGATATTTCGAGGTGGCAGGTTCAAATCCCGGCGTGGTTACTATAGCGTACACTGTCTGTATTGTCTAGTATTTCCTATCATCTCTACGCCTATCCTCTAATTCTATAAGTGCCAATGAATACCTGCGAATGTATTTCTTGCAGGGGTTATATTTCTGTGCTTTATTGCGACTACTTAAGAAACTAAGCAAAGACAATGTGTGTGTCAAAATTCTCAAAACTAAATGTTTTCTTGTCAACTTTCCAAAATTTGCCACTCAAGGACTGTCACTAGAACGGCTTCCTACAATAAAGTTTCAATCAAATTAGGCAGCCATTGCTGGTAGGTGTGTATTGGCATAATTTTTGCACCAGCTCCCGTTGCTAGGTTACCTCCAATTTGTAGCTTGATGATAATAGAAGCAGGGGCAGACAAGCGCTGTACGCGTGTGATTACTTCCCATGTCCCCAGGTTTGCCTATGGCACTAAGACATTCTTGAGTCGTTAGGTCTTCTGTAGAGCCACACACTGTTTAATATTATCTAGCTCTGGTGAAATATGAAGTGCCAACAGCCGTGGGTGAACGAGGTGGCGGTTTTAATGCTGGTATGAAGCGTCAGGTTGTGACGGGGGTTGCCGGGGGAAGGGTGGAGGAGGGTGGGGGTGGGGGGTAGGGAGATGTGACATAGGGAGAGACCGGGAAGGAAGGAGTTACAGACGTGGAGATGCAGTGAAAGAAGTAGTAAGAAATGGGGAGAGGCTGTGAAGGAAGGAGTAACATAGATGGTGGGAGAGAGAGGAGTAGATAAGAAGAGTGAGGAGAGGAAGGGACGACAAATATAGGGAGTGCTGGGGGGGGGGGAGGAGTGACAGAGATAGGACGAGGGTTTGAAAGAGTGGCAGGGAGAGGGTATGAAAGAGTGGCAGAGATAGGAAAATGGTAGGGAAGAGTGGCAGGGATAGGGAGAGGGTATGAAAGAGTGGCAAGGATACAGAGAGAGTTTGAAAGAGTGGCAGGGATAGGGAGAGGGTTTGAAAGACTGGCAGGGATAGGGAGAGGGTTTGAAAGAGTGGCAGGGATGGGGAGAGGGTATGAAAGAATGACAGAGATAGGGAGAGGGTATGAAAAAGTGGCAGGGATAGAAATAAGGTGTGAAAGAATGGCAGGAATAGGGAGAGGGTTTGAAAGAGTGGCAGGGATAGGGAGAGGGTTTGAAAGAGTGGCAGGGATGGGGATAGGGTATGAAAGAATGACAGAGATAGGGAGATGGTGTGAAAGAGTGGCAGGGATAGGGAGAAGGTATGAAAGAGTGGCAGGGATAGGGAGAGGGTTTGAAAGAGTGGCAGGGATGGGGAGAGGGTATGAAAGAATGACAGAGATAGGGAGAGGGTATGAAAAAGTGGCAGGGATAGGGAGAAGGTATGAAAGAGTGGCAGGGATGGGGAGAGGGTTTGATAGAGTGGCAGGGATGGGGAGAGGGTATGAAAGAGTGGCAGGGATAGGGTAGCAAGGAATGACAGAGAGGGATGTGGAGTAGGAATCAATAGCAAAGAAAGCAATAGAGAGGAAAGGAAGGAGTGACAGAGATAGAGAAGGAAAAAGAGAAAGGGCGGTAGGGCATAACAGAGATAGAGAGAGAAGAAGAAGTGGAAGTGATAGGGAGAAGGTTAAAAGACATGACAGAGATAGGCAGAGGTAGGAAAAAGGTAGAATGAAGTGGCAGAGATAAAAAGGGGGGGGGGGGAGAAAGGAGTGACAAGCGGGAAGAGGAAAGGGTAACAGAGATACAGGAAGAAGTGCTGAATGATGATGGTATTCTAGGTCACACAAGATGATGTGACCATCTTTTTTCCTGACTTGGAACAAAATGCAGCACGAAGGAGTCGCGGACGCAGTTCGTAATCCCGTATACCACGTTCAAAACACAGCTGTGTTGGTTTTTTATAAAATGGTATGGGTGCCGGTCGTTTAGAAAGCAATGGCAAACTATTGAATGAAAACTTTCTCAGGAATCAGGAACAGCCAAAAAATAAAAAAAAAATAACATGAAATGCCGGGGATGACTGCTACGTCGGTAAAGGATATGCAACTAACATTAACGGGAGACTGATCCATGAACACAGTGTTTGTAGGTAAATAACCGCACTACGCACTGCGCCGCATCTTCTTCTGTGTTAAGTGTTACACAAGCAAATCATGTTGCTGTCTTCCTACTCCACTCATACACTTGCCGGACTGGCAGGCATGCATCGCTATACCGGACCTTCATTCGCCGATGGATGTCTATAGATTTTATCCCTCCGCTGATTAAAAATAAACGGATAATAGAACTCTACTCCTCTTTGGGGCATTTCAATAGTGGGGCACCCATCATTAAACTGCCCTTATGACGCCACCGTGTTCGTCTGGACTATGATGTCACGTGCGTAACACTTGACATCCTTAAAAACAATATTGGCACGTAAAAAGACAATAGCCTGGCTATTGTAATTCCTAACGCACTTTTAAGGTTTTCAATTGAATCCTCCGTCCTAGTAGTTATTTGCGTGTCTTTTACAGGACGACGTAATCAACACCAGAAATTATTGGCTGTTCAACGATTTGAGTTGAGTCAAGAACGGATATCAAATCTCTCCGGACATTCCTATACGTGCTCCGTCCTCATTTGCAACAGCCAGCGAAGAAACCCAATACTAAAGGTACAAGTAACAGTTTGATTGTGCGCCGTCTGGCCTTTGTTCAACAAGTTAATTAATGACAGGAGCTAATGCTCGCACGGGACACAACAGACTGACAGAGAGCGCTCTCTGCTCAAGCTAAAGATATACAAGGGGTTTTAACTGATTAAGTGCCGTGGGATAATTAATCGCCTTAAGCGACTTTCCACATCTGCCGTGGGCTTATATTTCGCCGAAATATTGTAACTGCGTTACAATACAACATGTCTGCCACTATATTAACAACCTTTAAGCCGTAACTGTGACACACCGGTACTTCCAATGTTCCGTCATCCATGTTTGTTAGGCTAAACCTTCTTTTTGTTTGGCATATAATCTGTTAAAAGACAAGAGGCTCGTCTTCATTGCTCCTGGTTTTATCCCATATGTCTCGGTCTCTTTCCGCAGGACGGCCTGCCGAAAGCGTCGCACAAAGCACGAGCTCCAGCGACGACCCCAAGGGGCTCCGAGAAAATTGCACTCGTGAACCGAACGACGTGGCCCAGAATCGAACCCACAACCTTTAGATCGTGAGGCAGGCGACGTAAAGACTTCGCCACGGAGATTCGCTAAGCTAAATATATGAGCTATTGTATGAACAGGACACACCGGACTGAAATACTATTTGTCGAGATCTAGTGGCTTAAAGATACTATCTGTTCAAGATCTAGCGGCTGTGAGATACTATCTGTTCAAGATCTAGCGGCTGTAAGATACTATCTGTTCAAGATCTAGCGGCTGTAAGATACTATCTGTTCAAGATCTAGCGGCTGTAAGATACTATCTGTTCAAGATCTAGCGGCTGTAGGATACTATCTGTTCAAGATCTAGCGGCTATGAGCTACTGCTCGCACAAAATACAACAGATACCATCAGTTCAACAATCTAAAGATAGAAGCTTTTGTATCTGATTCCATTATAAGGCTGGAGATGAACGCTTGCTGCAAGTGTCAGACATATGAGGGCAGGAGAAAGCCGTTGTAGGTTTGTGTGGGGTATCACTGTGGGAGCATGGACAATGAATTGTAGCATACATGAGCATGAATAACATCAAGCAAATAAGATCTAACAAGAGCTAAGAAAATAAGATAAGGAGAGAGAGAGAGAGAGAGAGAGAGAGAGAGAGAGAGAGAGAGAGAGAGAGAGAGAGAGAGAGAGAGAGAGAGAGAGAGAGAGAGAGAAGCATCGAAAACATAAAGAAATAAAAGGTTGAAATAACAAAGAAAGGAATGGCAAGAAGAATTAGACCAAAGGCGGAAAGATACGAAAGACCAAGAGGATAAGAAAGTGCAGTAAAAGAATTATACACTTAAAATTTAAAAAAATTTAAAAATAAATAAAACAGATGTTAACAAAGAGCGGAGTGAAAAAGAACATGTGCAGAAAATATGTATAACAAAGGGAAATTGAGAAACATATAAGAGTGAAAAAAAAAAACCAAGGACAGAAATTAGGGGGAAAAAACAAAGCAGGAAATATAAACAATGGATGAAAGACAATTGAAGTAAACGTGTAAGAAAGCACAAAAATAAAATAAAACAGTTTTTTAACACCACACACAAACACAAGCAAACAAACACACAGTAATGTAATGAAAGGAAACATCAGAACAACCCCTTTGGACAACAATCCCTTTCAGATTAATATCAGAAATGTGGGTGATTCGGTCAAAGGATAATTATTAATCTGAGGCTGGGGTGGGCGCTAATTATAACCTCCCTTCTGAGGCTGAAAAAAAAAGGGGGTGGGGGAACAGTGGGACAATATTTTTAATGGAAAGGACAACAATATCTAGTGTTATAAACAAAGGTACAATTCTCACACGGACAACAAGACAGCAACAGTGCAAGACTGATAAGTACATAAAGTAACTCACCAATGACGTGTGGTGCTTCTGTGTACCAAGTTTCTTGTGGTCTCGTGCATGCAAACAATGAGTAGCGGTTCCTGGCGCGCATATTAACCTCCGGACATCCGCGCAGTTGTCTGCCGTGTGACGATGTATCCAGACGATACTGCAACGCCAGTTTACTGATCTTTTATACTGTTAACCATTAATTAGTTCGCTGCTCATGTCGGCCGAAGTTCTGTGTTCCAACCCTTTAAGAGTTCTATGTACCAGACATAAGCATAGCAGCAGAAGAGTATCTGGTCATCAGCAGTGCTTTCCCCGTTGCACTAGATTATTTCAATAAGTAACACGTCAGCTATGTTCTTCATGTCATCCAAACGAAGATATACTGATACATTTCAACGGATAAAACGTACGTCTAAAAGTCAAACATGGATATAGAGAACTGTATGATGTCATTGTGTCTTCTGTCAATTTAAGAGATATAATTTCAATAAATGATACACCCGAGGTATCTGTTTGTTACGAACTATTTTCATAAAACGATACACCCGAGGTATCTGTTCAGAACTATTTTCATAAAATTTAACCAGCACACATTCATTTTGGTTTCAAGCGATACTGGATCAAGAACTTAAGGTGAAGGTAGCCACATGGTAGGGGTTGCCGTTGGGGTGTGAAGTGCTATAAGTTCAAGGTCTACGATTTTATATATATATATATATATAAAGACGGCATATAACATGTTGGACAATGATCTGTAACCCAGAAAGGGTAGTAACAGTGGTTGTAGTAGTAGTAATAGTTGTTGCAGTAGTAATAGTTGTTGCAGTAGTAATAGTTGTTGTAGTAGTAATAGTGGTTGTAGTAGTAATAGTTGTTGTAGTAGTAATAGTAGTTGTAGTAGTAATAATTGTTATTGTTGCTGTAGTAGTAGTAGTAGTAGTAGTAGTAGTAGTAGTAGTAGTAGTAGTAGTAGTAGTAGTAGTAGTAGTAGTAGTAGGAAATGTAGAAGAAGAAGAAGAAGAAGTAGAAGAAGAAGAAGAAGAAGAAGAAGAAGAAGAAGTCGTAGCAGTAGTCGTAAGTAGTAGCAGCAGCAGCAGCACCAGCAGCAGCAGCAGTAGTAGGAAGTGTAGAAGAAGAAGAAGTAGTAGTAGTAGCAGCAACATCAGCAGCAGTAGTAGTACTTTTGGCCAAGCGTACATATATATATATGAGACCTAGCGTATTTTTGAATACTCGTATAACAAGAACGCAACAAGCCATTCCTAACAACCCAGTACATGTGGACATACAAATAATTAGCCTAACACCTGCCCATCTGTGGCTGTCTCCAGTACATGTGGACATACAAATAATGAGCCTAACACCTGCCCATCTGTGGCTGTCTCCAGTACATGTCGACATACAAATAATTAGCCTAACACCTGCCCATCTGTGGCTGTCTCCACTGCCTCAGGCGTGAATGAGAATGTGACATTTTTAATCATGTGCTATCAGCAGAACTGCTGCCGAAGTGCAATGAGGAAAAGTCCATTTGTGGTTTTCATAGTGAAGGGGAGACCATTCGTCGTTTCCATAGTGAGAAAGAGTCAATTTGTGGTTTCCATAATGAGAAAGAGTCCATTCGTGGTCTCCATAGTGAGAAAGAGTCAATTCATAGTTCCTCTTCCTTCTTCTTCTCATCTTGTTTTATCCCACCCACCTTCTTCTTCTTCCTCTTCTTCTCCCTCCTCCTCCTCCCCTTCTTCTCCCACCTCTTCTTCTACCATTCAGCTTTCTCCTCCTCCAGCGTCTATTCTGGATGGCCCATGAACAGAACCAAAGATCAGTTAACAGAAAAATAGTGGCGACTTTTTGCGCATGTTTCAGATTTGAGTTTGGAAAACCCCAACTAAAAATAGAACATCGAAGTGGCATTAAATCAATGCCAGACAGTCAGATGTTTGTTGTTTAGACAAGAGAATCGATCCGAGAAGCCAACGATTACCTGGCACAGACGGCGCATGTTGTTGTTGTAGGCAATGAACAGGGAGGTCGCTGTTTTATAATTTAGTACATACTGAAACTTACATATTACATATGTTCATTGAAGCTGAGTACAAGTGAGCTGTTGAATTGGGAATAAAAGAACTTACTGTTAAGCCTCGTCCTTGATTTGGGGACGTAAATTACAGGTACCTTTGAAGTTGCAGTGGGTTCGTCTGATGGCGAGGGACACTGGTAAAAGGGAAAGAATATCTACTCGCAAAATTCAATCCAGTACTACTAGAAGTAGTGTGTATGGACTACGCTTGAATGTTTTTTTTTTTTAAGGACGAGAAGTCAACATTTTAGTCCAACTATCCAGCATCAAAACATCAGATGGTTAAGAACGCGCGTTCTTATCCATTCAGCCATGCTGATCTCCTGATAAAACAAATTATATGACCAGAATGGTCGGGTCGACGAAAGGACAAACACACTCATTGTCTGGCAAATGTTTCAATCGAAGTCTTCATCAACGAGAACACTCTTCTGATAAAGACTGGTGGAAATGTCTGCCGGTATCTGTGTCTGTGTATGTATGTATGTGTCTGTGTATGTATGTATGTGTGTGTGTATGTATGTATGTGTGTGTGTGTGTGTATGTGTGTTATTTTCACTTTTATTAAGCTTCCTAGTCCTGGGGGGGGGGGGGGGTGGTTTGATTGGATCAGTAAAGGGGTTGAGTTGGATCTACCTGTGTTTTGATGCTATTATTAGATACAGATCACCACCTTCAGGAGATAGCGGACCACTATCAGTCACCCCTGTCGTGTACCATGTAGGGAGGCTGACTGAACTATGACCTGGTGTGGGGAATTTGTTAAATTACGATGCTCGACCTATTTGATTAGCAGTTACTCAGTGACGTGTGACACGTGAAATATTCTGGTGTGGTGGCTCCTGTGTTTCTACGTGTAGCTCCAACGGCAGAGTATGACCGCACGTCTGTGAGAAGTTGTTCTGTGTTGGCTGTTGTATCCTCCAAACATGAACTCCACAGCCGAAACTTGTTATGAGTCTGTAATGTGATTGGGCGATCACATTTTGCAGGCCTGATTGCATCGAGGAACAGGTAGCCAGGGTTTCTCCCAATTAGCGAGATGATTAACGCAGGGTCCAACCTTCCTGGGATAGAGCTCGTGACACGATTACCGAATCTCCTTCACAACTTCACTAACGCGCCTGCTTGGATGTTGGTTTAGTTGCAATACAAGATCAGCGGTATCTTGGCTTTGTGTGGTGCCCGGTCATCCACATCACGTTCCCTGCCTCACCAGCGTGTGTGTAAAATTTATGACAATGGCAACATGTCTGCGGAGCCCCAACGTGCACCCGCCTTAGAGCATAAACCCACATCTAATCTTATTACTTTAACTGTTAGAGGCCGGAAAGTCAGTATTTGGCAACAATGCATCCCAGCACCATGTACCTGTGATTTCACAAAGTACATGACATAAACACACGTTAAAGTTTGTCCTCAAATGGAGAGGTTGTAGGCTAATATAGTTTTCTCTGTTCTGCATATTTGGAACACTCCTGTAAACAATGTGCAGCTGTCATTTTACCAGTTCGGAGGTCGTCATGGCCGAATGGATAAGAACGCGTGTTCTTAAACATACGGTGTGCTGATGTAGAGGTAAAGGGTTCAGGCCCTACACCAGACAGTTGGAATAAATTGTTGACTTCTCATCCTTGACTTGGGGACGTAAATTACAAGCTCTGAAGTAGGAATGGGTTCGCTTGATGCCAGGGACACTGTTAATGGGGAAAGCTAATCCACTCGCAAAATTTAGTCCAGTGCTGTTTGAATACGGTACGACCTGCTGCCAAATCGGTCGCCGCGGCGTTTCTATCACGTGGTAAGCGGCTCACGAATCACGTTCGCAAGCCTTTAGGCCACGGAGACGGCTCCAAACTTCATAATCAACATAAATGTACAGGGGAGAAGGTGCAGGAGTGGGGTTGTTCGCAAGACTTGAGGCGGGATATGGGCCATGGCCCATTTCACAAACACCAGGGAAGAACATTGGGGCTGTTGAACTTAAATATTACAGAAACATTCCTAGAATATCGTGGACCCTGAAAAATAATGATACAGTGGAGACAACTGGTACAGAAACAGTATCAGGTCTCAGAAACAGCATCAGGTCTCAGAAACGGCATCATGTCTTAGAAACGGCATCATGTCTCAGAAACGGCATCATGTTCTCAGAAACAGCATCATGTCTTAGAAACGGGATCATGTCTCAGAAACGGCATCATGTCTCAGAAACGGCATCATGTCCAAAACACGGCATCATGTCTAAGAAACAGGATCATGTCTCAGAAACAGCATCATGTCTCAGAAACAGCATCATGTCTTAGAAACGGCCTGTCTCAGAAACAGCATCATGTCTCAGAAACGGCATCATATCTCAGAAACAGCATCATGTCTAAGAAACAGCATCAGGTCTCAGAAACGACATCATGTCTAAAAACAGCATCATGTCTCATAAACGTCATCATGTCTCAGAAACGTCATCATGTCTCAGAAACGTCATCATGTCTCAGAAACAGCATCGTGTCTAAGAAACGGCATCATGTCTCAGAAACAGCATCGTGTCTCAGAAACAGCATCGTGTCTTAGAAACGGCATCATGTCTCAGAAACAGCATCAGGTCTAAGAAACAGCATCATGTCTCAGAAACAGCATAATGTCTCAGAAACAGCATCATGTCTCAGAAACGGCAACATGTCTCAGAAACGGCATCATGTCTCAGAAACGAAATACTTTGACCATATTAAACATAAACAGGTGGCTAGGAAGGAACTATGATGGAAGGATGGAAGGCGTGGTTACCGGAAGACAGGGCGGGGCATCCACCAGCTCGAAGATGGGCACGGAACATTGCAGACACCGTGGCCATGAGGGTGCTGCGACAGGAGAACTGGCAATGCATCAAGAAAATGTTATACGTGCCGTGATGGGAGCGATATCTGCTAATAACTACTAGCTATATAATGCATGCATATATGACGTCTCATTTTAACAGAAGGACGAGAAATCGCCATACTAGGATCATGGAAATCGCCATACTAGGATCATGG
>JACEFZ010018007.1:0-14454 GCA_014155875.1 Cepaea nemoralis | reverse complement strand
TTTGTTTTCCGTACTAGGTACTTCCGTTTTACATCTGCCCCTGTGATCTCACGGCTTCCATCTGCATTCAAATGTTGACAAACTTGTCACTCTTCTGTTCCGTGGTGACAATCCCAGCAGCCATTTCCGTCTGATGTCCTGCAGTATAGATGACAAACGGAACCATTCCATATCCTTCTCCCTCACCACCAAATGTGTTTATGGGCTGACACGATGTAACCTGTACAACTGTGTTTACTCTGTTAGTACAAATAGATGTCGCTGGTCGATCGTCCGCTTAATCCGAAAATCCTCTGTAATAATCAACCGGATAAACACACGGTTTCATTTTGTGACACAGGTGTAGGGGTTGAACCCGCTACCCCAGCGAGCACTTATTTTTATCCTTATCCACTGGGCCACGCCTATCTCCAGAACACTGGTTGAGCGATGTCGGTTGTGGAGATGTTAGCGAGTCAACACCCAGGTTGGTGCATGTGCTTCTGGCTTGGTGACTTGTGATAGCCGCTGTGTGGGCATTGCACTGTGTTCTACATACCTTCACATTTCACTGTTGGCCTTCTCTGGCTAGTATGTAGTTCTTCTTCTTCTTCTTCTTCTTCTTCTTCTTCTTCTTCTTCTTCTTCTTCTTCTTCTTCTTCTTCTTCTTCTTCTTCTTCTTCTTCTTCTTCTTCTTCTTCTGTTATTATTATTATTATTATTATTATTATTATTATTATTATTACCCGCCATGGATCGTAGTTATTAAGCCTTTTTGAAGCACAATGTACCAAACTATCGTCTGTCAAGACGGAAATGTGCCAATGACAATTATTATTATTATTATTATTATTATTATTATTATTATTATTATTATTAGATATGTCATTGTTACTAAATCAAAAGTATTTCTTTGGGACTAAATAATAGGTATTTCTGTGTGACTAAGTAATGGGTATTTCTTTGGGACTAAACAATAGGTATTTCTGTGTGACTAAGTAATGGCTATTTCTTTGGGACTAAACAATAGGTATTTCTGTGTGACTAAGTAATGGGTATTTCTTTGGGACTAAACAATAGGTATTTCTGTGTGGCTAAGTAATGGGTATTTCTTTGTGGACTAAATAATGAGTTTTACTATGTGACTAAATGACAGGTATTTCTTTGTGACTAAATAACAGGTGTCTTTTTCACTAAATAATGGGTATTTCTTTGTGACTGAATAACATGAATGGCCATGTGACTAACAATAGACTCGTCCTTGTAACTAAACAATAGGTTTGACTTTGTGGCTAACTAAAATGTGTATTCAAGAGACTAAATAAAATATGTATTCTAGTGACTAAATAATAGGCTCGTCCGTGTGACTAAACATCCGAGATGTGTTGGGTGTCCTCTTGCTGACGAATCGATCCCAGAAAATTACAATTAAATTTCAATGGAGGAATTCCTCCCCAGAGGAAGCGGAGATAACTCCGTGAGTGGGTGAGACCCAGTGATGCAGTGCCATTTGATTAGACACGACCGCCTTCAGTTGTCGGGACTTAACTCAGCCGCCATGACAGTTTAATTATAGACACCCACTAGTCTCGTGGCCGGCTCTCGGGCTGGGCCGAGATTTGTACCTTGTCACCGACTCTTCTCACTTATATGTCTGTTATGTGTTGTCTGTGAGGGTAGCACTAGGGCGTGTGGGGTGTATGATCAAGTCTGTGAGGGTAGCACTAGGGTGTGTGGGGTGTATGATCAAGTCTGTGAGGGTAGCACTAGGGTGTGTGGGGTGTATGATCAAGTCTGTGAGGGTAGCACTAGGGTGTGTGGGGTGTATGATCAAGTCTGTGAGGGTAGCACTAGGGTGTGTGGGGTGTATGATCAAGTCTGTGAGGGTAGCACTAGGGTGTGTGGGGTGTATGATCAAGTCTGTGAGGGTAGCACTAGGGCGTGTGGGGTGTATGATCAAGTCTGTGAGGGTAGCACTAGGGTGTGTGGGGTGTATGATCAAGTCTGTGAGGGTAGCACTAGGGTGTGTGGGGTGTATGATCAAGTCTGTGAGGGTAGCACTAGGGTGTGTGGGGTGTATGATCAAGTCTGTGAGGGTAGCACTAGGGTGTGTGGGGTGTATGATCAAGTCTGTGAGGGTAGCACTAGGGTGTGTGGGGTGTATGATCAAGTCTGTGAGGGTAGCACTAGGGCGTGTGGGGTGTATGATCAAGTCTGTGAGGGTAGCACTAGGGCGTGTGAGGTGTATGATCAAGTCTGTGAGGGTAGCACTAGGGTGTGTGGGGTGTATGATCAAGTCTGTGAGGGTAGCACTAGGGTGTGTGGGGTGTATGATCAAGTCTGTGAGGGTAGCACTAGGGTGTGTGGGGTGTATGATCAAGTCTGTGAGGGTAGCACTAGGGTGTGTGGGGTGTATGTTCAGTTCTGTGAGGGTAGCACTAGGGTGTGTGGGGTGTATGTTCAGTTCTGTGAGGGTAGCACTAGGGTGTGTGGGGTGTATGATCAAGTCTGTGAGGGTAGCACTAGGGTGTGTGGGGTGTATGATCAAGTCTGTGAGGGTAGCACTAGGGTGTGTGGGGTGTATGTTCAGTTCTGTGAGGGTAGCACTAGGGTGTGTGGGGTGTATGATCAAGTCTGTGAGGGTAGCACTAGGGTGTGTGGGGTGTATGATCAAGTCTGTGAGGGTAGCACTAGGGTGTGTGGGGTGTATGTTCAGTTCTGTGAGGGTAGCACTAGGGTGTGTGGGGTGTATGTTCAGTTCTGTGAGGGTAGCACTAGGGTGTGTGGGGTGTATGATCAAGTCTGTGAGGGTAGCACTAGGGTGTGTGGGGTGTATGTTCAGTTCTGTGAGGGTAGCACTAGGGTGTGTGGGGTGTATGTTCAGTTCTGTGAGGGTAGCACTAGGGTGTGTGGGGTGTATGTTCAGTTCTGTGAGGGTAGCACTAGGGTGTGTGGGGTGTATGATCAAGTCTGTGAGGGTAGCACTAGGGTGTGTGGGGTGTATGTTCATTTCTGTGAGGGTAGCACTAGGGTGTGTGGGGTGTATGATCAAGTCTGTGAGGGTAGCACTAGGGTGTGTGGGGTGTATGTTCAGTTCTGTGAGGGTAGCACTAGGGTGTGTGGGGTGTATGTTCAGTTCTGTGAGGGTAGCACTAGGGTGTGTGGGGTGTATGATCAAGTCTGTGAGGGTAGCACTAGGGTGTGTGGGGTGTATGTTCAGTTCTGTGAGGGTAGCACTAGGGTGTGTGGGGTGTATGTTCAGTTCTGTGAGGGTAGCACTAGGGTGTGTGGGGTGTATGATCAAGTCTGTGAGGGTAGCACTAGGGCGTGTGGGGTGTATGATCAAGTCTGTGAGGGTAGCACTAGGGTGTGTGGGGTGTATGATCAAGTCTGTGAGGGTAGCACTAGGGTGTGTGGGGTGTATGATCAAGTCTGTGAGGGTAGCACTAGGGTGTGTGGGGTGTATGTTCAGTTCTGTGAGGGTAGCACTAGGGCGTGTGGGGTGTATGATCAAGTCTGTGAGGGTAGCACTAGGGTGTGTGGGGTGTATGTTCAGTTCTGTGAGGGTAGCACTAGGGCGTGTGGGGTGTATGATCAAGTCTGTGAGGGTAGCACTAGGGTGTGTGGGGTGTATGATCAAGTCTGTGAGGGTAGCACTAGGGCGTGTGGGGTGTATGATCAAGTCTGTGAGGGTAGCACTAGGGTGTGTGGGGTGTATGATCAAGTCTGTGAGGATAGCACCAGGGCGTGTGAGGTGTATGTTCAGTTCTGTGAGGGTAGCACCAGGGCGTGTGAGGTGTATGTTCAGTTCTGTGAGGGTAGCACCAAGGTGCAGTTGGTGTATGTTCAGTTCTGTGAGGGTAGCACCAGGGCGTGTGAGGTGTATGTTCAGTTCTGTGAGGGTAGCACCAAGGTGCAGTTGGTGTATGTTCAAGTCTGTGAGGATAGCACCGAGATGTCTTAGGTGTATGTTCAACTACGTTTCAGTTTCTGGATCACCCTCAGATATAATACATATTTGGTGGTTTCATAGCATCATCTGTTCTATTCAGTTGTATGCTGTGAGATACTTTACCCGGGTTGGAGAATGGTCCGCTTGCCAAGGCAGTCGCCTAGTATTGTGTAGGGTGCGATTTCTTGTTGAAGAGCCAGAATATTACCGAGGATCGAACACACGTAGCATGACAATATATTTCAGTCACGGTATGGAGAGGTAAACAATATATTTATGTCACGGTACGAGGAGGTAAACAATATATTCCAGTCACGGTACGGGGACATAAACAATATATTCCAGTCACCATACGGGGAGGTAAGCAATAACGGGAGCTGCTGCTGCTCCTCCTACTCAACTACTACTACTACTACTACTACTACTACTACTACTACTACTACTACTACTACTACTACTACTACTACTACTACTACTACTACTACTCAACTACTACTACTACTACTACTACTACTACTACTACTACTACTACTACTACTACTACTACTACTACTACTACTACTACTACTACTGCTGCTGCTGCTGCTGCTACTACTACCACTACTACTACTACTACTACTACTACTACTACTACTACTACTACTACTACTACTACTACTACTACTACTACTGCTGCTGCTGCTGCTGCTGCTGCTGCTGCTACTACTACTACTACGACGACGACGACGACTACTACTACTATTACTACACAACTCACCAGCAACACACGTGAACGCTTAGGTTGGTTCATGTCAGTCAATAAACAATTGAACAAAGACAATCATAACTACACAGACACAAACACACACACGCTCTCTATCTCTATGTCTCTCTCTCTCTCTCTCTCTCTCTCTCTCTCTCTCTCTCTCTGTCTCCCCACTCGTCCTCCCTTCTCTCCTCTCTTTCCCTCTGTCTGTCTGTCTGTCTGTCTGTCTGTCTATCGGTCTGTCTGTCTGTCTGTTGGTCTCTATCGTTCTGCCTCTCTCTCTCTCTCTCTCTCTCTCTCTCCCTGTCTCCCCACTCGTCCTCCCTTCTCTCCTCTCTTTCCCTCTGTCTGTCTGTCTGTCTGTCTGTCTGTCTGTCTGTCTGTCTGTCTGTCTGTCTGTCTATCGGTCTGTCTGTCTGTCTGTTGGTCTCTATCGTTCTGCCTCTCTCTCTCTCTCTCTCTCTCTCTCTCTCTCTCTCTCTCTCTCTGTCTCTCCCTATCTCCCCACTCGTCCTCCCTTCTCTCCTCTCTTTCCCTCTGTCTGTCTGTCTGTCTGTCTGTCTGTCTGTCTGTCTATCTATCGGTCTGTCTGTCTGTTGGTCTCTATCGCTCTGCCTCTCTCTCTCTCTCTCTCTCTCTCTCTCTCTCCTCTCTCTCTCTCTCTCTCTCTCTACCTCCTCTTCACTCTCCTCTTCTGTCCCTGTCTCTCAGTGGACACACGTTTGAGAGCGGGTCAGATAGGGCAAGTGAACATTGATTTTGTGGCGCCATGGCCTCTGTCAGGCACCGAGTTACCGTGACCTTGGAAACAGACCCGGGCCTGGCACGTGCAGGTCTCCCGACCTCCTGCAGCCTCCCCCCATCCCGGGGTCAAACTGTTGCCGCTGGGATCTGAACTGTGAGCTTGTCGTCTTCTGCTACCGCCCCATCCCGGGGTCAAACTGTTCCCGCTGGGATCAAATCAAACCAAATCAAATCAAATCAACTTTATTTTAAAAGGGTCACAAATTGGGCACGCAGGACCGTCTTACATTCGGCCCTTCCAATCACTCGTCTTTCGTTCATCAAGAGCATTATACATTTACATTGGGAGAAAAATAAACATTGTGAAATGAATGTTGTAAACATAAACAAGTCAAATTACCATGTTGTGAGGCCAATCTCCCACCTACCCACACATCACCCCACCCACACACACACCCCCACCTACCCACACACACACCCCCACCTACCCACACACACACCCAGGGACACATACATACCCAACCAACCGATCCATCCCACTCCCGCACATCCCCCACACACACACACTGCCCTCACCTTTTCCCCAACCCAAACACACTTGCCACCCACAAACATTCCCCCACCAACCCACACATCCCACGCCCACCCACATACACATCCTAACCCACACATCTTCTCTCCACCCACACCTCCAGCCACCCAGTCACCCATCCCCCAGCCACACCTCCATCGATCACATATTTCCCACAAACGCACACACATCCCCCACCCACCCACACATCGCACACCCATTCACACATCCCCACACCATACACACACATCCCCACCAACTGACATCTCCCTACTCACACATACACACATCCACTATACATCCCCAATCCACTCACACACACCCCACCACCCACACATACATCCTCCATCCACCCAAACATGCCCTAACCCAATCCCTCAAAACACATATCCCCCACCCGCACATCACATAATCCCCTACCACGCAATATTCCCAACCCACGCACCACACACACATATCCCTTACCAACACATCCCACACCTACATACCACCACACATACCCACCTACACACACCCACACATATCCCCAACCCACATACCACACAATATCCCCACCCACACCCACACAGATACCCTCACCAACCCACTCCACACACCCCCACCCACACACCACACAAATCCCCACCCACACTCCACACACATATCGCCAACCAACACACCACACACCTCTCACCACCCACACACACACATTCCCCACCCATCCACCAACACACACTCACTCACCCACACATCCTCCACTATGCACCCACACACCCTCACCCACCCACCCCCAACCAAACATCCCTCGATCACAATACCCCTACCCATACACATCCTCCACCCACTCACGCATCCCACCCCGACACAAACACATCCCTCACCCACCTACACATCCCTAAGCCACTCACATATCCCCCACCCACACACTGATCTGAACTGTGAGCTTGTCGTCTCCTGCTATCTCCCCATCCCGGGGTCAAACTGTTGCTGCTGGGATCTTACCTGTGAGCATGTCGTCTCCTCCAGCCCCCCCCCCCCCCATCCCAGTTACAGTCGGTTGTCCCTGGGATCTGAGCTGTGATCGTATCGCCCGCCACTGGCCTCAGCTGTATCTGGGCGCATCTGAGTATTACCTGCTTGATGAAACATGTACTCGTCTACAGCTGGGCAGACATCAGATCGAACTAACATCTTCACCGGTTGTTGAAGACAGGGGGCCGGAGCACCAATGGGAATATCCCGAGTGCTGGGAAGATATAGAATACTGTAGGCTGTCTAACTTGATACACAACTAGTGGAAACGGTTTTGTTTTTTGCGTTAGCTCGCTTTGAACTCAAGCGTAGTCCATACACAGGACTGAATTTTGCGTGTGGTTAACTTTACCTATTATCAGTGTCCCTCGGTATCAAGCGAAACCACTCTGACTTCAGAGGTACTTGTAATTTATGTCCCCCAAGTCAATGACGAGAAGTCAACCTTTTAGTCTTACTCTCTGGTGTAGGGGTTGAACCCCCTATCTCAGCACCAGCACACCGGAAGTTTCAGAACGAGCGTTCTTATCCATTCGGGCATGCTGACCTATGTGGAGACTATTGACACATATAGAACCTGTTCTGATATATGGCAGTGAATCGCGGAAACTGAACGAATGGAGTGTACACTGAGAACACCTGACAGTACTGTCACTAGAAAAGCGGTGTTCTGAAATCCCTGGGGCCAAAGTAATAGAGGAGGCCATAAAACCACACGGAGCCCCTCTGCCGTGCGTCTACCTTGACGAGGTAGAGGGGCTTGTGCGTTCCAATGACCCCAAGAGCTATGCCGACGGTAGCACAGCTACTGGTAGGGTCACCCATGTCGGACAGGTCAAGGGAGAGGGACCAGACAAAGTGACGCACAAACCTGCTGCCTTGTAGGTAGACTGGGGACAGTCAAAGGCTAGGGAAAGCATCCCGAACAAATGCTTGTCGAAATCGGATGTACTGAGCCATAGGCTTGACAAAGAAGTGCAACGTAACTTTATCATTTCATGATGCCACAGATGAAAATTAATCGTTATGGTGCTAATCCCGTGAAGTCCCATCAGGCGGTGATAGTGCCGGGCCCCCTGCCTCGAGGGGGTCCACCCATGACTACTGGTGGTCACCTTCCCCTGTGCTGTGGAGTCAAGGCACAGAGGAGTAGGTTAAGAGCTATTGACCAAACACCCCGGACACTCAACATACTACAATGGAATGCAGAAGGAGTTTATAACAAGAAAGCCTCCCTAACACAGCGTCTTCATAAAGATGGAATAGATGTGGCATGCATTCAAGAGACACACCTCAACGCCAATCGCACATTTTCAGTCAAGGGATATCAGGCCACACGTTTCGACCGCGAAGGACACAAAGGAGGAGTTGTAATACTTACACGAAATACAATACCTTGCAGCGAAGTATCTGTGATCTCTGACAACCAAACGGAAATTATAGGTGTTGATATAATGATAAAGGACGTGAAAATAAGAATTTACAATCTGTATAGCCCGGCAGATAAGGATCTTACACTCTCAAACATGAAAATAACTGACACAAATTGCATTGTTGTCGGAGACTTTAATAGCCGTTCAGAAAGATGGGGATACCCAGATACTGACAAAAGAGGAGATGAAGTGGAGGACTGGGAAATAGACTCAAATCTCCATCTACTCAACAAAGCGGATGACACACCGAGCTTCTACTCCAGAAGATGGATTACCACTTCTACTCCAGACTTAGCTTTCTGCACAGGAGACATCCTCCACAAAATCGATCGCCATGTGCTTGACCAATTAGCAGGTAGTGACCACAGACCAATCAAGCTTGTAATAAATATGGAGTATGTTCCACAGGAGCAAAAGCCTTTGCCCCGCTGGAATTACAAACGAGCAGATTGGGACAGATTTGCCATACTAACAGACAAATATTGTGAAAACATAAATACACGATATGGCAACATGAAGCAAATGGTGGAAAGTCTAAACAGAGCAATAATACAGGCGGCCACTGAGTCTATTCCAAGAGGAGCGAGAAAAATTACAAACCATACTGGACTGAGGAACTACAAATTTTGGAGGACAAAGTTGAAGATGCTAGGAAGACCGCAGAGAGAGAACAAACAACTGAAGCGAACATCTCTCTCAAAGCCATCTCAGCAAAATATAAAAGAACAGTAAATCAAACAACAAGAGATTGTTGGAGAAAAAAACCAGAAAACCTGAATTTTGACAGGGATGGAAACAAACTATGGAAACTAGTGAAAGCCATGAACAATGAAGGACCTAGAAACAAACAAATAACAATTAAACAAGGAAATGCCTTGCTTACAGGAAAAAAGGCTGCAAATGCACTAATGGAACACTATGCCAGTGCAAACCACATTGATATTACAGCCGAACAGAAGAAAGCAATCAAAGATAAACAGATACATCATAGATATACAGAGACAGCAGCAGAATATATGATGGCAAATCTAACAATGGAAGAAATGGAACAGGCAATGAATACCCTAAAAAAGAAGACATCACCAGGAAAGGATGGAATCACAAATGAAATGCTAATAGGACTAGGCACTAAGGCAAAAAAGAAACTACTAGCAGTCCTAAATTACAGCTGGAAGAGGGGAATAGTCCCACAGGCATGGAAGGAAGCTATACTAATACCAGTCCCAAAGAAAGGAAAAGACCTGGAAGAACCAAATGGCTATCGACCTATCAGTCTTCTTAGCTGTGTAGGAAAATTAATGGAACGCATTATCAATGGCAGGCTAACATGGCATCTGGAAGAAAACCAACTCTTAACACCTCACCAAGCAGGATTCAGAAAGTACAGATCCACTGAAGATCAAATAACCTATATAGCTCAGGAAATAGAGGATGCCTTCCAAGAGAAAAAGCACACACTAGCGGTCTGGATAGATTTAGAAAAAGCATTTGATAAAGTATGGAAGGAAGGACTGAAAGTAAAACTGCAAAAAATGCATGTTTGTGGGAAAATGTACAAATGGATCAGCCACTACCTTGAGAACAGAACTGCCAGGACAAAAGTACAAGGACAAACCAGCAAAATGATGCTGTTGGAGCAAGGTGTCCCCCAAGGAGGAGTTCTTTCACCAACATTATTCCTAGCATATATAAACGACATCACGGAAAATTTTCCAGCCAGAGTACACACATCATCCTTTGCAGATGACCTAGCCATATGGACATCTGAAGAATATATTAGTACAGCTAACAGCAGAATACAGCAAGCCCTATTAGCGCTAGAGGACTGGTCAAAATCATGGCTAGTGAAGATAAGTGAGGAGAAAACAACATGCACAGTGTTCTCCCTCTCAACTAAAACTCAGCAACCTAAGCTGGTATTGAATGGAAAAATGTTGCGCCATGAAGAAAATCCAAACTATCTAGGAGTCACCTTTGATCGTCGCCTGACATGGAAGACACAGGTTGAGAAAAATCGAACAAGAGCAAGGCAAAGAATGGCAATCATGAAAAAGCTTGCTGGTACAACGTGGGGAGCAGATGAGAAAGTTCTCAAGAAGTTATATACTGGACGGGTGAGGCCAGTACTGGAATATGGCATTGCAGCTTGGGCAACAGCAGCTAAGTCAAACTTTAACAAAATAAGTAGAGTCCAAAATCAAGGAATGCGAATCATAACTGGAAGCCTGAAGACAACGCCTATTAATGAATTAGAAAAGATCACTTGTTTACAACCAATGCAGGATAGAAGAGATAGCAGAGCCCAGCAACAAGCTGAAAAATTTAGAAGATTGACAGACCACCCTATGTATAAAAGGTTTAGTGGTTTTGGAAAGGGAAGACTGAAGCGTAGCAACTTTGTAGAAACTGCAAAACGAAAGATTAGGGCAGATCCCATACTTAACATATCAACAGTCAAACCCATTTACAATGCAGACAAGTTCCCAGCTTGGAGACAGCAGCAACTGCCTGAGATGATAGAAAACATTCCTGGTATTGAGAAAAAGAACACTCAGCATGAAACCGAAAGAAGAGAAATAACCCTAAACTACATAAAAGAACATTACCCAAGCAGCAATTGGACCCATGCATATACAGATGGATCAGCCAAAAATTCAGTAGAGAATGGAGGAGGAGGAATTCTCCTAAATTTAAAAAATGGAGTGAAAAAAACACATTCAGTGGCAACTGGAAAGTTTTCAAGTAACTTCAAAGCGGAGGTAGAGGCTCTGAAAACTGCAGCAGAAATGCTCTTGATGGAGGAAAATAAAGAGACGCAAATAGCTATCTTTACAGATGCAAAGTCAGCTGTCTCAATACTGAAGAGCAATAACAGCACAGAAATAGCTGACCTAAGAGCAGCACTCCATGGTCTATGCCAGAAATCACAAAAAGTTGTAATACAGTGGATCCCATCACATTGCAGTATACCTGGAAATGAAGAGGCTGACAGACTGGCAAAAGAGGGCGGACGACTACCACAGCCTGACATAGACATAACCTATAATGAGGCAAAGAGGTTGATAAAAAGCACTTATAGAACCAAATGGGAATCAGAGCATCCAGGCCACCAGAAGGATGATGCATATTACAAACTCGACCGAAGAGAACAAGTAGCAATCTTCAGACTCCGCACAGGACACAACAGGTTGAAATACCACTTGTTCAACAAACTAAAGATAGGAGATACAGATGAATGTAATTGTGGAACTGGTAAAATGACAGCTAAACATTTGCTGCAAGAGTGCCCAATATATGCAGAACAGAGAAAGATATTTTGGCCCACACCTGCTTCATTCGAGGACAAGCTCTATGGAAATATCAACAAGCTCAAGTCGACTGCAGCTTACTTTAACTGTATTCAGGTTGACATTTAAATGTACATGAAGAAGTATTTAGACTGCCACACTTCATACCACAGGCATGTCGGTTACACAAGCCTCCCAGAGGCATGAAATGGAATATTGCTTGGATAGCAAATCCATTACGTGGAAAGTCCGAATCAAAAGCTCACTGTGTGGGCTTCAAAAAAGGTGGAAAAAGTGTCCTAGTGGCACAAAATGGAATATTGCTTGGATAGCAAATCCATTACGTGGAAAGTCCGAATCGAAAGCTCACTGTGTGGATGTCATCTGCAAACTGCATTCTTCTGGCTTCTGGAAGAACAGCCTATGGTGAACGGAAGGCCCAATATACGGAAGTGAGGCTAAGCAGCCATGTGCAGGACGTGACGATTCCTTGGGTGAGCCCAGTACCAGAGCGGTGTGTGATGGCTCTGCAATTATGGAAGCCTCCTTGGATGGCAGGGAATGCCTATGGTCTGCCCCTGCCTTCCCTTGAGGGCCGACCAGGATGCCTTTGGCTGTTCTATATGGGCCAGCTGGGATGGGAGATAACACCACAACAGTGAGAGTCTAACGTCCTAAGAAACCCCCGGGAAGGTTAACCCGGTCAACAAATGCCCGCAGAAGTCGGATGTGTCGGCCTAACGGCGCAAGAACGCAGCTCTGCTGTAAACAGGCACAACGCAATCACGTCCGAAAAAAAAAAAACTCCGGATGAACGAAGAAGAAGAAGAAGAAACCACACGGAGACCAGAAGTAGAAACAGAAATGAATCAAATAGGGAAGACATTGACAAGGCTGAGTGGGACAGATGAGGATAGGAGGGCCAGGGTGAGTTGGTTGAGGGCCGTGTCCCAGCAGGAGATACGAGGTGACAGAAGAAGAGAGTGCCACATGAAGATGTAGACACACACAGCATCTGTTCTGCTGTAGAACATCGAACCATGCCAGTGAACGAACATATGAGCCAGAGCTGGGAGGAGGCAGCCATGCGATTCCTGAGACGACAGTGGTCAATACCTTGGACTGCCAGAGTAACTGACACCGATTGCCTAGAAGAGGCTAATGAAGCTACAACATTATATGGAAACATCGTTAGGGGACAGAGGATGTTTTTTGGTCGTGTCATGAGACGGGAGGCACTAGAGAACATCGTGACGACTGCAACAATCGGCTGTCCGAAGAGGCAGGGACAGACCAACAGAAATGATGCTGGGAAATGGTGGTGTTGAGCAATGGCATCAACAGAGTTGAGTTGAACATTGAGGACTGACTTCTCAGCTCAGATCATCTCGGTGGGGAAACGAACACAGGCCTATCGAGCCATGAGGCAAACCCGCTGACCACTGCGCCACCTCGACTCCTTTGTGTATACAGAATTAATAAACTCTGAGACTTATCGATTGAAGAAACTCCTCCATGAAGTCTTCGTGAACATAAGCGTCCCCAGCGAACCGGTTGCAGTGGCATCCGGTGCTAGCACAGACGAATGGTTGACCCGTTGACGTGTACTGTGGGATTCAATCATAACAACTCCATTCCTGGCAGCTCCCAATCAAATCTGCCATTCGTTTTTGGCGCCTTTTCATTTGGTTTTTCTTGTCTATAATATCCCGCTCAATCACATTCCAGTTATTGCCTCCTTTTTTACCATCCCAAGATCTATTTCTCGTTGACCTCTTCTTTCTGGACTTCTCCCCGCTCCTGGCTATTTAGCTGGAAGGGATTAGAGCGAGCGAAGCAATGCAGAGGTCATCGCCAGGGCATGGCCGCACAAGATATCAGGACTTGATTATTTTCAGCTGTCCAATGGACTTGTGATTCCGTGGTTCGGCTTCGCCCTCTACTATTATCGCCATTTCATTAACTGGAATATCATCTTTTCATCACGCCATCTTTCTAGTTTTCCTTGTGGTTCTACTTTATGGATGTTTAAATATGTCTCTCTCCTTTTCTTGTTTGTTATAGAATTTCTCATTTCTTCATAAGTATTCAACCTTATTAATCGCATTAGTAGTATTAGCTTGCATTTTAACAAGGCAATAAGGTCTCTCAGTCTGTCGGGGAAAGTCCTGGGCAAACAGAAATACCACCAAAAAAAAAAAAAAACGACGTAGTTATCCGACCGGCTATACAGAACAATTTATCTGTCTCCGTTGTCATGTTGATCGATCACTTACAACATCTTCCAGGAAGCAGGCCTACCATTGCTGCTGTTCCGTTGCTGTTGTTCCATTGCTGCTCTAACATTACTGCTTTACCATTGATGTTCTTCCATTGATGCCATTCCATTGCTGCTCTTTCATTGACGTTCTTCCATTGATGTTCTTCCATTGATGTTCTTCCATTGATGTTCTTCCATTGATGTTCTTCCATTGATGTTCTTCCATTGATGTTCTTCCATTGACGTTCTTCCATTGATGTTCTTCCATTGATGTTCTTCCATTGATGTTCTTCCATTGATGTTCTTCCATTGATGTTCTTCCATTGATGTTCTTCCATTGACGTTCTTCCATTGATGTTCTTCCATTGATGTTCTTCCATTGTCGTTCTTCCATTGATGTTCTTCCATTGATGTTCTTCCATTGACGTTCTTCCATTGATGTTCTTCCATTGATGTTCTTCCATTGATGTTC
>JACEFZ010018006.1:0-34690 GCA_014155875.1 Cepaea nemoralis | reverse complement strand
TTTTGGTTTTTTTCCGAAGTTCAACTGCCACATCTAAAAAACTACTTTCCGTTGGAAGAGGGCTGCAGCGATCCAACTAAGGAGGAATGGACTTTTTGAGTTCAAGAAGCTGAAGCATTAAAAATTCAATGGTTCTCTGTGTACGCGTCTTCAAGATCAATCGCTGCAGCAAAGGTTTCAATGCCTGAGTGGAAACCTTCATAGACATCATGGGCAAAAACTGCTGCATTGGTCCAGGTTTCTCTTTGTGGATGGTACACACCCAGGGAAGGTGGGTAAACACCTTACCTCTCTAGCTGGTTGATATTTTCCTGGCAATTAACTTCTCCAGCAGCTTGCCTATTGTATTGACATTTAATGAATATAAATGGGCAACTATTTTTAACTGTTAATTAGGTCACAGCACATCCTATCAAAGTCTTAAAAGTCGAGTGCATTTTTCTTGGGGACTCCTGGGGGTCATTGCTGGAGCTACAGATTTCATGCTTTGTGCGACGCTTTTGGCAGTCTGCCCTGCAGAAAGAGACTGAGTCATATGAGATAAACATGGTGCAATGAAGTCGATCCTCTCGACATCCTATCGAAAGAGGAATGTGACCTTTATTTTTTTAACTGTTAATTAGGTCACTGCACATCCTATCAAACAACAGATAACGAAGTGACTATTCGCAATGGAATTGCGAATATAAAAATATTATATTCGCAATGGAATTGCGAATATAAAAAAAATATATTCGCAATCGAAGTAGGTCACGTGATTATTCCTATGCGTGTGTCCACATTACAATATTTTGTTGATCCGTTAACGTGTCCTCAGTAGCATAGTGGTTAGTGTTTCCGCCTGGTGCACGGGAGCTTCGGGTTCGATTCCCAAATCGGGAGGTGACGTTTTTTTTTTTTTTCCATTTTCAGGAGTTAGGTGACACCAATGCTTGTTACTCGTAACAGTAAGTGTACAGAAACGAAAGTTAACAATTCTTGAACTCGCCTGGGGACAGAATTATTTGTAGAGATCGTTATTTGTATTGGGGATACCTGTTCTGAACAATTATTCTTGATATTTAAACAGGACTAACGTAATGTAAAAATAAAAGCGGGATGCCAAAAGAACGAACAGAAGTAAGATGTAAGAAGAAGAGTGATTCATTAATAAATACGGAGAATTCGGCAGAATTAAACTTGCAACAGTGAACATTCCTATTTAAATTAACCACCTTCTTAGACTTCTTAATGGCCCAAACTAAAATTGACTAGTAAGCAGACGATGTGACATGTTTGTTACTTCCCGCAAATCGATTGCGAATATAATTTTTTTATATTTGCAATTCCATTGCGAATAGTGCCTCCCAACAGATAATATGTCAAGTTAGGCCTCACAACCCCAGATGCAATGATATATGGCACTATGTGGTTCATTTAAAATAAACATGCCATAGTAATAGAAGGCAGAATTTCTCAGCTCCCAATTTACTGGGCAGCGAGCAGAACTTCTTATTTTATCAGATTCCTTGTGCACTTCCTGGTTATAGATCACGACACAAAAATATTAATAACTCCGCTTAGAATTGACGTACAATCACAATCTCATTGAGATACTTTTGGGTTCGTCTCATCTTGTCAAGCTGTATCCGAACTGTGATGGTTTCATAAGTAAACACCCAATTTTTAAATAATATTGAATATTGTCAAAAATTGCTAGCAATCTAGCTATGTACTACTTACACATCTTTCCGGTTGCCCACATAGAATGGGTCCACAGATTTCAGCTTCTTGTGCTTCTTACTTCTCTGTGGTTTTGCGAGTTTCCCCATTGTGAAAGTGAAATATAGTCACAATGAGTGAGGGGGACGTTTATTATTATCTGAAACAGGTAAAACTTAAAAGACAGGCGAACCCAGGCCCAGAGCTTGGGCCGACACTGACAGACTT
Organism: Cepaea nemoralis; assembly: GCA_014155875.1. Lineage (NCBI taxonomy): Eukaryota > Metazoa > Mollusca > Gastropoda > Stylommatophora > Helicidae > Cepaea > Cepaea nemoralis. Next base: position 32,761 of record JACEFZ010018006.1, on the reverse strand, counting down.
GGCAACCAACAAATGAAACAACCAGACCTGTCTGCCGACAGACCCGCCAAGCAAGAAACGTCTCAGTGTAAATCTGACGGTTAGAACCGACAGCGGAGAGTGGTGAAATCTTCGAGAAACCAGAATCGAGAAACTAGAATCGGTCGTTGGCCGGGGCAGAAAACATGCCGTTGTTCTGTTGTGTGTTATTGCCGGAAGTACTGACAATTGTACACTTCGGGTAGAGGAGAGCTCTCCAAAGCTGGTTTAAAAACTCTGCCTCGGAGAAAACACGGTCAGGGGGATTCTGATCGTCAGAAACGGTCCATCTTCTCCGAATGTTTCCAGTGATAAAAATCCCACCGCGGAGCAAACACAGCAGGGGCCTTCTGATCGTCAGAAACGGACGATGTCTCCGAATGTTTCGGCCCTTTCACCTCTTAACAACATTCTCTAAGGGCGGGCCCGTCCGCGTCATGGCTCCGGGCGTCTTTCCCCTGCTGTGCGAGACGTTCCGTCGATTTCGTTGTCCTTGTTTGTACTTGTCCCTTAGCTGTGAACATGTCCACTCTTAAGCGTCCCCTCCCTCAGTGAAGCGAGCCTGTGCACCCGGTGTCTGGTGCCCTCACACCATCCTAGCACCTGTGGTCGTGGGGAGCCAGCTTCTTCCCCAGCCACTGCCTCTATCGCCTCCATTCGTCTTCGGGTTTCTCGACCTACCTCTTGGTCTCTGCTGCTGAGTGCTACTGGCATGGAACAAAAGAAAAAGCAGCGGCTGCAGCAGGATATAACAATATGAATTGCAAACAATTAGGTATTTTTAACTCCAGCGAAACGAAGAGACATACTAAACACAGACACAATGCACATAGTTCACATACCTTACAAGGAAATCCATCGTACACAGGTGAAAACATCGTGTGACTTATCCAAAATCAGAAGCAATTAATAAATATATAAAATGAAATAATAAAAATGAAAAATACGCACAATAGGACACAAAGGACGGACGACATTTCGATTCTAAGAATCTTTGTCAAAGACAGGACAACACAAACAGATTTTAAAAAAACGAAATAAAAGACACAAAATAAATGACACAGCTACTAGATGCCCATGTGAGAGCAGAAAATGATATAGAGGTTCAAACACTATCAATCAATATCGCCTTGGTGTGGAGGTTCAAACAATATCAATCAATCACTCAGGTGCCTTCTTCACAATGAAGGTTGGCTGCAATGGATTTTCAACACTAGGGTTGCCAGAAACGTGGGCACCAAAAGGATGACATAATAAGACAAAAAGGAGGACAAGAGAGTAGTGTAGGCGGTGGTTATCACGCGAATTTTTGAGGATCTTATATAAATCAACCATTTATCGATCCTGATCCTCAAAGGGCGATAACTCTTCCCCCCCCCCAAAAGTAGGCGTGGTCTAGTGACTCATCATAGGTGGCGTGGTCAAGTAATTATAGGTACGACATAAAAAATACGACATAAAACATCAATAAAGAAAACAAACAAAAAGGTAACATTTTTCACACAGATTTTATTGGTAGACAACATCTATTCGGTTACAACATCTAAAGCTTGCGTCGTTTACGTCCCAAAGGGATCAGCGGGATTTGATTACTGTAGAAAGCTGTCTGGTCATTCAGTGGCATGTCTTGACTGTAGTCATAGGTAATCGGTTCAGGTACGTCTGGATTGTAGGTAGACGGGTCTTGATAAAACATCACGGGGTCTTGATTGTGGGTAGACTGGTCTTTACTAGACACCTCGGGTGGTTGGTAAGTTAGTTTATCGAAATCCGCTAGAATGTCATCCTTCATTGATAGGAGAGACTCAAACTCTGCTCTCGTGAGTGTAATTCCCACCTTGGTCGGGTACTTGAGCTCAGAGACACCGAAATACTTGCGTAAATGTAGCGTCGTAGTGCCTCAGTATTGAGAAACTGTCGCCGCTTTCAAACCATTGGCTAGTGGTCTGGGCATTTCATCAGTTCTTGACATGAATATCCAGGTAGCTGTAGACATCTTGAGCGTGGCGGGCACGAAACACGAATGTGGCCAGTTCGTCTCGTTTTATAGGACATAGTTTATCGATTGATTTTAAACGTGTCTGGACTTGTCTTTTTCAACCACGGGCTAACCAATCGAAACACAAGGCGGTCATTCACGTGTTGTCTGTGACCAAACGGCTGCAGGATACGCGACAGGCTCGCGCCGCGGCATTTCATCACCAGAAAATACAGGGCGTACAGCCCGCAAGTGGCGTTATTGATGTCTTGTAACATACGGGTATTGTACATAGGTGATTGGTCCGAGTTACGTCGTATAAAGCGGATAATGTCGGCGTGTAATGGCGGCAAACCAAACGAATCGAAATATTCAAACTGACCTAGGCCATCGAAATATAGGGCGATCCAATGTGACCCAGAGTAAGCACTGGTGTCGGTGTTGACGATAAAAGCGGCTGGTTGTGTTCTATCAATGTGTCTAGGCAATTGATCTCTAGCACATACGTTGACTAGCGAAAGTCGTCGAACAAACGGGTCAGACATGAGTAACTGTCTTAGGTGTTGGGTATCCATTATGCTACGTAATCGGTTAGCACTTGCCTCGTCTTGGAAATTTCTAGAACCGAGTCGAGTTCCGCGTATATGATGACTTGTAGAGGTGCATCCGTTATAACGGCAAACTTAAGTTCCAGTGACAGTGGACCGGATTTGGCCAGTTCAAACTGCTCCCCGTCTAATATACTGGGAGTCAGATCAAAAGCGTAGAGAGCGAACCCTTGACTGAAACTCTCAAAATTGATACCATTCCCGACATCCTTACCGGTCAGACCGAGGGCCAAATTGGTACCATGGAAAGCTCGCGCATACTGACCTGTGGTATAATTCATGGTTAAGGGTTTGCCTGTGACACTACGCCCATCTACCATCAAACTCAAATAGTTTAACTGATAATGATTGAATATGAAGGGGTTCGTGTTTAGCTCGCCGTTGAAACACGACGCATTCACTAAGCCGATCACCACCCGGGTCGGCGTCTGGCTGAGGAAGAGGTTATCTTGCGTGTGGGAAAACATACCTTTCGGGATAGAAAAGGTTTTTACCACTACCCTTTTAATGGGATACTTGGCATTGGCTCTCAATAAGGCTTTTTCATGAGCCAGAGAGATAGCTGGATTTAACTTAGCTTTCCTCACCAAGAGGGTGGCATGAGTAATGACACTTTTGTAACCACCGTTTACATCCGTGGCAATCAAATTAAAGACAGATTTTGAGGGGGTTAGTTTGATTTTGATATCGACCCCATTCAGCATGTACCTGTCCTGATTGAAAATATCGGAATGTAGACGGCCCATCATATCCATCGCCACACTAGAGCTGGCTAAAGATCGTCTTTTGGCTAGACCTTTATTGGTTTCACCCTTCGTGTCTGTCATATACAAAGGAGTATCTGGGTAGTATAGTGCTGACGTCAGATGACTCTTTTTGGCCTCTTCACCATAATTCAGAAGAGCTTCCAAGTAGGCCCGGTACGGATACGAATTTTCACTCGGTGAAATAAGAGTGTCGTTCAAAGACACGTCTACTTGAGAAAACAAACTATGCAAATAATAATTTATGGGACCGACTTCGGCGGTGCTCGGTAGGTCGTCACCGTTGGGAAGTGTAACTTTGGCCTCTCACGTGCAGAAAAGTATTAAATAAATCTATATAATCCTCTCCCACGCCAGAGATGGAGAACTCGATGGGTGCCCCATAGGCTAACGTGGCCAACGGATGAATCTCCACAAACTGTCCTTCTTCCACGGCCGTCTGGGTAGGTGGCACGCTAAACAAATCCAGACCAGAATGTAGGCACTCACACGACTTGGGATGTATTAACGCCATTACGAGAAAATATCCGAATGTCCCCGCTGGTGTTGGTGGTTCTTATGAGCCGATCGCTTTCTGCCGGCTGGTTTTATTCTTTTACTGGGCTGACCGGGCGGGGCGGCTCGTTTTCGTTTCCTGACGCCGCTACCTGATTGGCTGATATGTTGAGCAGCGCCCTGGAGCAGTCGTTGACCGGCGTCCCTGGCGTGTTCTTTGAAGGACTCGCCGACATTCCGACCGGCTAGGGCGTCTTGAGCCACCTGCAAACCCGTACCCAACCCTTCCCGCAAAAGGGCTTTGCCACCAGTCTTCAACCAAGGAAGAATTGTTCGACCAAGACCACTAAAGAAACTACCAATTCCATGACCTCGCTGACTCCGACCACCCACAAAAACGGGTAGACCGCTGCCGGCTTGATTACAGAAATATTCCTCGTATAGTTTGGGATTGCGTCGGATTGGCACGTGTCTAACCATGGTTAAACCACCTCAAAACGTTTGTTGGTTCGAAAATGCAGCGTCACTACCGATGTCCCACCTGTGAATGGGATAGGTTTCCCCCGTTCGTCGGTTATAAGAGGCTCAATCGTGTCAAAGGAGAACCGACAGAGTGGAACGTAATGTGGTTTATCGTACATCCTAAATACAGAGGTGGTGGATCTGTCTAGGACAGGTAGAGTCCGTAGTAATGGTACCATCACAGCGCCGACCACACGCGAGGTGACAATGTCGGAATAGATATTTTGCGTACCCTGGTCCAAATCTACTTCACCCAGGCCGGAAAGAACGGACTCAGTCTCGCTGACGCGGGGTCGAGGGGACTTGTAAAATATCCGCCAACTAAGTCTAATTTCAGCACCCTGTTCGTATAGTAGGAAACGAGTCGAGGGGCACATAAAAACACATTTTAGTCTATTCGAGCTCTGAGAGTTTCCGGGCTCGAAAATGTAAAGTTAGCACTGAAGTCCCATCGTTGAGTGGTATCGTTTTTCCCGTCTCCGTAGTTAAAAGTATTTCCACCGTGTCGAAGGAGAATCGACTTAACTGGACGTAGTGTGGTTTATCGTAGACACGATACACTGACGGCAACAATCGATCCAATATAGGGACAGTCCTTAGTAAAGGAACCATGGCGTCTCCGACTGGTCTGGCAGCTACGAGATCAGAATAGACGTAGATATTTTTAACGACGCTATCCATCTCCAATTCCACATTACCGTATAATAAGGCATTGTCGTCTGATAGAGTCGAGGTTGGAAAACCCAACATTTTTTTCAACCTCTCACTAATTTTAACGTGGGCGCCTTTTTCAAGTAGTTTCATTGCGACTTTGTTCCAAGGTGTACGTAGCGTGAATTTGATGTTTACTTTCTCGTCTACTTGGGTTTCGACACACAACTTATTCAGCTCCTCGATGAAAGCTTCTGGGGTGCTGAACGGACCAGGTGGACATTCAAGGGTTACAGGTTCCAGACCACTACCTTTGGGCGGAAAGTACTGGATCCAAATTTCCCCCGCCAAACCGTTAAAATACGTATTGGGGAATTGAATTTCGGCCAGGCCCACTTCGTATTGTTGACTCACCTCAATAGTCTGCGGCAACTTGACGAAAAAGTGACCTGGGTGGTTGTTCGGGAACACTTCCGGCGCCGTATTACTCGGTAAGACCAAATAGAAACTCATTGTTTTTCTAGCTTAGGGTTAGGTAGCATATAACCCAAACAACTACTCATTAGAGCGACCCACAGTTTGCCTTCTGCTGCGTCTGCGCTGCCTTGAGTCAGATTGAATAGTGACACAGCAATTACGCTATATATAACGAGGGTTTGGCAGATGAATACAATCTCTGGCCGCGGCACTCGTTGTCCAAAAAACGACCAGAACGAAGTTCTTTCCCCGTCCCTAGTCTGTGGACGCAACACCATATTTTCCAGGTTGTCTTCGGCCATACCACTAGTCTCCATAGCTGGCTAGTTGCGTGTCGGCTATCCAGCTGTTGAATGAATTGGGATAACCAAACCACTTGACTAAATACTCTTTACCACTACCTTTCCTCCACCTTTCTTGTAAGATGGTTTCGATACGATAAATTTCTTTATCACCCACCAATTGTATTTCTTCTCGGTAGAATGACCCTTTAAGTTCCTCCCCTGAATCGTCTTTTAGCACATACGTCACCGGACTAGTCTGGTTTATACGACTAACGGTAAACAGTTCTTCTGTCCAACCCGACATATAACCTTTTTTAAAAGGTTGTTGGCTTTGAGCTAACCTGACACGGTCGCCGGCTGTGAAATACACTTTTCTTGATGCGTCTGTTTGACGGTATAAATTATTCCACACTTCTTCTTGATTAGTGTTGTTAACTTGCACAGGGGCCATGCGAATGCTCCGGTGATACGAACCATTGTAGTTCTGGATCAATTTATCTATCACGTCGACATACCGCAGTGTATTGGTCTTGGTAAAATAACGCCACATTTTTTCTTTAAGAGTTCGGTTGAATCTTTCTACCACGGCGGCTTTCACATCTTCGTTCTCAGTGGTAAAGAAATGCACGCCTCGGTCAGTCAGAAATTTTAAGAAAGTTCGATTGACGAATTCTGAACCTTTATCGGTCTGAAAGTTTATCGGTTGGCCCTCTTCAAATATTTTACTCACGACCGCCACTAGTTCTTTCCCCGTTTTCTTCTGGATCGGGATGGCCCAGGCATATTTACTAAACACATCGATACAAGTCACTAGGTAGGCCATACCGTCATTGTACCTTCGTAATTTTTGCATATCTATCAAGTCGGCTTGAAACTGTTGATTTATACCACCGGTTATGGTCTGACGTCTCTGAAATCGGCGACGGATCGGTTTATGTAACGTGTAGGTATCCTGATGACGTAACCATTTCTGAATGGTTTTAGCTGGAAGTTTGTTATTTCGATGTAAAGCGACAGCACCACCATAGGCCCCCGGTTTCTCTGGGTCATAGTAATACTTTCTTAATTGCGCGGCCATTTTTCCCATCGGGGTGTAGGTATCCTACTCTTCTTCTTCCGCAGTTTATAACCCGGTGTAGCCACAGGTGTCTCTGCTGGGGCTTTGGGTTCGTCTACCTTCGGTGTTAGCTGAGCAGGCGGTGTCTCGACTACTGGTACCGGTAAGGTGCTGACTTCGGGTTTTTGTTCCTTGATATCCACCAGACCTAATGGTTTGTGCCTATGCTGCTCGAGGCGATTCAGATACCGCTGTAAGGTTTGTTGATATAGTCTGGCTTTGTCACGAGGTGGTAGATCTTCTGTTGCCAAGACTTGTTGCATCTGATTATCCAAGTCTTGTAGGCTATCGGTTAGTGTGTCGGGTGGTACGTAGGGTTTTTCCAACACCCGAGGATCGACCAGGATCATTTTCTTCATTATAAACCCACAATACCTTTCAATACGTTAAGGATGGGTCCGAGCAGGGCGCCGATGAATCCACCCTTTTGCAAGATCTGTTTCCGTTTCTTGAGCGATAGTTTCTTACGAGTGAGCGCTCTCAGACTGTTTTTGTGTCGTTGTAGCCGTCGCTTCTGAGCGGGTGTGAGGGGGACATTACCTTTTAATACATTGTGACAGCATTCGCAAATTGATTGGACGAGGTCTGGGGAAGCTGTTTTAATAACAGCTTTTACGGCGGGTGGCTTGGCTTCACCCAAGTATCGCAACATGGATTCGTTGCGTTTAAGTTGACTAGACATGTTATTTAGGCACGTAGACGACTTGTCTTTGGTCGGGAAATATACGACTTCGTAGACGGAGTTGATCCGGTGTTTCCTGGCGAAGGTCGAATAACAAATACCCGTGTGGAACCGATGTAGCGTCCTTAAAACTCTCTTGGACATATGACACCCGCCCTGGAAAAATTTGTTTTCCCTAAATTATTAACTTGTGCACCGTCTCGAGGATTCTTAAATACTACTAGGTAATGCGAATTCAAACTAATGGTTCTTTGTTCTTTATTCTTCCCAAAGAGGTTCTGTACAATATACATGACGCTGAGGTTGCGATGATGACTGCCCTTAGTAAATAGTTTAGTTACTCTATCATCTGTCTCGGACATTAGGTCATCTATGACCACTAACCGACGTCTATCCCCAGTCCACTGTTCCATATCAGGCAGCCCTTCATTAAACTGCACTCCTTTCATATTCTCGTACATGGGTTGCCATTCCCCATAGCACCATATAACCTCCTCTGGAATCGGGTCTACCATGACTGGTAGATGGGTCAGGAAGCGCTGTACAAAGACGGTTTTACCGCTCGCTGTCGGTCCAGCAATTAAACAAGTAAAAGGATGTTTCCAGCGAGGATCCATGGCCACTAAATGACCGGATATGACTCGCACGCCCGTCTATATATTTCAACGATTAGTGACCCGACAACTCTTGATGCTAATGTTTAGCCAGGGCGCCACCTGATAGTGATTACCTACGCCGATGTTTAAAGAATTACTCCCCTACGGTTCTGGTAGATAACGACCGCTTATCGGCACGGCACACGCTGACAGATGCCTATACCATATACACACAGCGGCCGGCTTATTCGCCGCTAAAACGTCTTTTTACCATATCCTTGACAGAACTTAGCTGTCAACACCAGCTGTATGTTGATCGCTTGGGAAGATTACGCTCAGTAGTTTGCCATTGCTTTCTGAGCGGCCGACTCAGTATCCACCAAGTCACGAGCGGGGGTCGAACCGCCTCAGCTCTCACTCCGCTACGAGACTCTGCGTGATAAACGGGATTACAGAGAGAAAGTGGTGTAACCCCACAGCCAGAGAGACCGGTATATACAAAGAACACAATTGTGTTAACCTACGCGGCTTTGATGCACATTCTGTGATTCTATATTTCTCGCGTCTGGGGAATTAATTACAAATATTCTTCTGTTAAATTTTTCCCACTCGCCAGGCAAAAAAGTACCAACACACAGACAAATCAATACGTCGTGATTCATTGTTCGGTGTAATGTAATTTCAATCGATGGAAACAGGGTGTTGGCATTGCTTTAGAAAAAGTTGTTTAGAAAATGAACGCTACACTGGGTTGCATTGTTGTGAGACTTGAATGCCGTTGTGAATGGAGGGTATCTTCTGTTGTGAGAAACAACTGACATCTGTGCATGTATGAGAATTTAATATTTACATGCAGTCGTGTTTGTTGACAATTGTAATGTTGACGTTTGGTAACACCAGGCGGTTCTTTTTAAAAAAACGCGCGTCTTTTTGTACTAATGTCTTTGTAAATGTGTGTTGTTTTATTAAATAATGTCTTTCCGTATAATGTATTTTGCGGGTTTGTAGCAATGTTTTTATATTAAATAATGTCTTTCCGTATAATGTATGTTGTGTTATTAAATAAGGCGTTTGTAGCAATGTTTTGTGGGTTTGTAGTAATGTTTTTGTCTGACGCAAACACGCAGTGATATTTTCTGTTAAACAAAGATATATGACTCACTAAGCTGAAGACGTTAAATTAGCGTGCCTCGGGTACACAATAATTATGATTCTAGGAAATTATGTTTCGAGAGAGAGACATTTTTATAATTTCAGGGTGACGTTCTCTAAAGAAAATTAACATCTTACCGGGCAATTACGCTGGCAGCAAAAACTGTTTGAAGTAAGGACAGAATACTTACAGAACTGTCTCTGTTTAGGTGCACTGCCATCAAACCCAATTATCTTTCCTCCCGGAGATAGAAAAAACGTACGAAAGAGATGCAATTACGATTTGACACAAAGTACCTAGGTGCGTAATTATGGTGGCAGACAATGACAAAGAGTGTAGTAGATAATGTATAGTCGATGAAAAGTCGTGGTTCTTTCTGAGTGATTACGAATCTATACTCGAGTGAAATGTGCCAGCCACAACCCGCCTTTTGACAGTTCGCCCGGCCCCCGTGTGACAGTGGCAGTGTCGGTCAAGCAATGTGACAGTGGTTACTTATTTTCCCGACATCTGATTGGTTGATTCAAATGACACTTCTCTCGCAACTTGCTCGTTTCAAATATACAACAAACACGCACGACAAGTAATTCATGAAACGCATGTGAAGTCATTTGAGTTCTGGCAGTTAACGAGGAAGGATGTTTTTTATTCAGAGGAAAATAATTTCAACATATTTTCTAATTCGTTGGACTTTAACAGTCTGTGCCTTCTGATACAGAAACCTGCTTGTCTTCTGCGCGAAACTGGTGACAATTTCCTCGACATCAGCGTCAGAATTGTACAACGAATCAACGAGATTTTGCTTCATATATCTGCTCAAAGACATTAAAATTATTATCCGCCCGGCGTTTATGCGGGCATCAGAAAATAATTCGTCTGTGATATTCTCAAAGACAGTGTATGCTTGATCACTGGGCATATTAGCTACAACAGACTCAAACAACGTCGCGTGATTACGAATCAACATATCGAGTAATTGCGTCATCTTACAAACGTCATCCGGCTGGATAACATTCACAAATAGTTCGGCCATTTTATCAGAGAATGTCAGCTACACAGAAGCATACGTGTACTCTGTGTAATAAAACCTTCACACTTGACCTGCTGATCTACGTCGTCATGTTGGGAGTACTCATTCTACACAACAGTTTACTTGCGATTTTTGCGATTGTATGTATACCCGAAAAGACGCCTTACGGAGACACATAAAGTCTGAACATGAACTACTATTCAGTGCCGTGTCGACCACTCAACCATCATCTAGTGCTGGTAATAATTACCAATCTACAAGTCGCAAGCGGCGACGAGAGCCGACCATAGACGAACAATCTACTGGTAAACGCCAGAAGTCAACCACACAACAAACATCGAATGACACAGTGTTGTCGGTTACAGAAACTGATATACCGCCAACTACCACATCAACAGAAGCAGCATCCGCCCGTTCTGCCGCCAAGCCGTAGCGGGCAGGAGTTATCAACATCCGGTGGCTTGTCGGGCGATCATGTTTCGCCGACCACCGATGAACAGTTACTAACAACACGTACCTTGTCGGCCGATCACGTGTCGCCGACCAACAATAAGCAACAATCATCTAGTACCACAGTGAGTGGCGCAGCAGCATCAACATCAAGCATGTTGCCGACAGATGAGCAACTATCACCTAGTGCCACGGCGAGTGACGCAGAACGAACAACTTCTATTTTTAACGCATCATCACGTACCACGCCGAGAGGCGCAGGCGATCATGTTTCGCCGACCACCTATGAACAGTTACTAACACCAGGTGCCCTGTCTAGTGGCGCAGGCGATCACGTGTTGCTGACTAATAATACTCAGTTATCAACATCTACTACCACGGTGAGTGATGAATCACCAGGTGCCCTGTCGGGTGCCACGGCCGATCACGTGTCGCCTACTAATAATAAACAACAATCATCTGGTGCCTTACCGAGTGACGCAGCAGTATCAACAACAAGTATGGTGCCAACAAAAGAGCAACTATCACCTAGTACCAAAGCGAGTGACGGATCATCAATATCTAGTACCACGCCGAGTGACGCAGGCGATCATGTTTCACCGACCACAGATGAACAGTTACTAACAACACATACCTTGTCGAGTGGCACGGTCGATCACGTATCGCCTACTAATAATACTCAACTATCATCACGTGTCACGGCTGGCAACGAACCGGCGGGAACCTCTGGTGTTAACACAACTACTGAATATTTGTCATTACAAAAATTACCCCCGGATGTTCGAGCTGTGTATAATGAGCACTGGAATACGATTAGATCACACATACGACACGGTCGGTATCTGTGTGAATGGACATTTTTTAACCGACCAGATACTGACATGCCGACAGATTGGAGTTAGTTAGTTAGTTAGTCGACAGATCATCCTCGTTGCACATCGGACCATTCAATCCATAAGTGCTCGGATCCCCTCCTCAGCAAATCCCGCAGCGTGTAGCGGCTAACGACGCCAGTTCTGTGTTGGTTTATCAATCTTCTTTGGCTTCCTGCGTAGTGTTCTTGTTTGGCCACCCCTCTTTTAATTTGCTGTTCTCGCAGTCTGGCCATTGTTGTAGATTCACAGTCATCACTTGGTTCTTGCAAAAGTCTCACTTCTCGTAGAGCATTCAGAATGTCAGCCTGGTCCATGGCGCGTCCGCCCTCAACAGTAGCCTCACCTGCGAGCTTGTCAGCCCGCTCATTTCCTTGTACTCCCGCATGCCCTGGCACGAAGATGAAACTAATCTTTGCCAGCCGAGACCGCTTCAGAGGCAGCAACCATTCTCTTCGGATCGACCCCTCCTCTATCCTCTTGATCATGTTCATTGAGTCGCTAAGGAAACAAGCCCTAGTGAATGTCTGTGTCTCGAGCCATGTTATTGCTTTACTTACTGCCATGACTTCCATGGTCAGGCTACTTGTGGTTTCAGTGAAAGCACCAGAGTCCTCCTTCACAATTCTCCCTCCGGCCCGAGCTGTAAAGGCCCATGAGCTTCTCACATGTCGGACGACCGACCCATCTGTGTAGATGACCGCGTCACTGTCTAGCGAATTCTCGAAAATCAACGCTTGTACTTCAGCCTCAACAGCAGCCGGATTTTCTTGTCTGCATTTTCTATCTAGTTGGATGCAAACTGAAAAGGATGTGCAGAAGTCTGTTGGCACTTGCACCCACTCCTCGCCAGGTTCTAAGTCCTCAAGTGAACACACCTGTTGAAGAATGTCCTCGGCTTGACCCATCCACGACCGTCCTCTTTTTAACCTGCTGCCCTTCACCTTCCTAATTTCACTATGCAGTGGATGCTGTGTGTTTGCGTTAATTCTGAGGTAGGCACGTGCCCTGCAAACTTGCATTCTCTCTTCAATGGTTGGAAAATCAAGAAGGTAGCGCATCGCCCTGCATGCTGTATCTCTTGTACATCCAAGAATAATGCACATAGCTTCATTCTGTATCCTTTCCATCCTTTCTATCTGCTTATGGCTGACAGTCAGGATTGCCATTGCATACTCCAAAACAGACATGACCAGCCCCTCGTACAGAAGACATAGATGGCGCTGCTCACAGTTTGCTGCCGCCATCACCCGCATCGCTGCCAAACCCCGCTTGGCCTTTGTTATCACCTGGTCTATGTGCACATTATAAGCAAGGCTTCGATCAAACCGTATCCCCAGGTAATTCATTGCCTGCGTTCTTTCCACCGTCTCTGAACACAGCATTACAGTTGGTGTTGGATTGTTGACAATATGATTATTCAACGAGAACCAAGTCACTGTTGCCTTTGTTGGGTTGACCATTGCCCCAGCTTCATCACACCAAGTACTTATGCGATTGAGTTCGGTTTGTAGTTCCACAGCAACCTCCTCTCTATCCTTACCCTGACGATACACTAAAACATCATCGGCATATGACAATGTCCTGCCAGGTCCAGTGATCTGCTCACTGGTGATTCTCACTGTGTAGGCGTTGAACAGTACCGGAGATAATGGTGATCCCTGTGGTAGGCCAGGATATATTGTTGTTGGTTCCGAAGTCCAACTGCCACATCTAAAAACTACTTTCCGTTGGAAGAGAGCTGCAGCGATCCAACTAAGGAGGAATGGACTTACGTTTAGTTCAAGAAGCTGAAACATTAAAAAATCCAGTGGTACTCTGTTGTATGCGTCCTCAAGATCAATCGCTGCAGCAACGGTTTCAGTGCCTGAGTGGAAACCTTCATAGACATCGTGGGCAAAGACTGCTGCATTGGTCCAGGTTTCTCTTTTTGGACGGTACCCACCCAGGGTAGGTGGGAAAACACCTTGCCTCTCTAGTTGGCTTGATATTTTCCTGGCAATTACCTTCTCCAGCAGCTTGCCTATTGTATTCTGCATGGTTATAATTCGATATCCCTGAATTTTCTTGTGGTCTTTGTCAGGCTTCGGCAAGGGAATCAGATAGCTGTGTAACCATTCCTCCTTGATGCTAGCACTCCCTATACTGTTGTTGTACATGTCTGCTAGTTTCTCTAGCTCATTGTCGGTACACCTATTTATGTCGTCGTATCTTATGCCATCAGGACCTGGAGCACTGTTTTTTGATCGTCTAAGCACAGCCTTGATTTCTTTCACTGTCACTGTGTCTTCATCCGAAGTGTTCTGGGCCTTGCATCTGTCTGAGGTGACCTCCTTGGCCAGATTCCGGCCTCCCATGTCTGTCTGGTTGCTCTGCTCAAGGTAGCGTTCAAAGAGGGCTTTGCCCTTGTCCTCGTCAGTCCTCTGCCAGATGAGGTCAGCACCTTGGAAGTTAGAAATGCTCTTATTCTTGACTACACCACTCATGCTTTTATGAAGTCGCCAGAACAATTTCAGTGACTTGTCTGTGCTTACTCTTTGACACAACTCTGCCCATTTTTCGCTTTTAACCACCGTGACCAGTTTTTTTAAAATAGCTTACTTTTGTGTGCATCTCTCTTTCTAAGTGCAAGCAGGGACTAGGATGACCAGCTCTGTTCTTCTTGGCATTTTGCCATCTCCTTACAGCACTACGCTTATCCACCCAAGCCTTCTCCACCTCGAAACTCCACCACGGTGGCTGCTCCCAGCTTTTTTTCCTTTTCTTCCTGCCCTGAAACGTTCTGCGCTTGTCACGTCTTATTTTACTCACCACATCTTGCCCTGTACTGTCATACTGGAACGTCTTTACCTTTAGCTTGTGCTGCCTGGTTCTGCCTTTCTCCACCAATATGCTGCATGGGTGGTGGTCGCTGCCATGGTGTCCTAGGACACCCCATCTACACACTGTAGTGAGTGAAGGTGAAACTAGCGCCAGATCAATAGCACTGTCCTCATCGCCTGGACGGCTTGCTGTCCTGGTGACACAGCCACTGTTGATACAAACCAGGTCGATGGTTTCCAGTGCAGTCTCGAGCTCCTCCCCTTGTGTATTGGAGGAAGTGTTTCCCCATGATCTGCCTTTAGCGTTGAAGTCACCACAGAAAATAACATTTCTCTCGTGGCCTAATATGCCACTTAAGCACTGCCACTTCTGGGCGTCCACACTCGCATTGCGGGCATAAACATTAACCAACACGAATGGTATACTGGAATGAACTCTCAACGCCTGTATTTGTATATCGTCACTGTTCCAACTGGACATGTCTAGCTCTGACGCCACCATGCTGTCGCGAACGAGAATCGCCGTTCCCAGATGTCGTCTGTTATAGAAACATTTGAAGCCGGCAATTCGGAGTAGCTGATCGCCCAGTCTCGTCTCCTGGAGTGCTACAATGTCGTTCCTGTAAACTAGGGTTTCTAAAATAGAGCCCCGTTGTTTTACACTGGCACAGTTCCAATATAGAATACGGATGTTCCTGAGTCCTAGACGGTGACACTTGAGTCTAAAACGTCTCAAGCCACCGTGCTTACCTGGCTTCTTTTTCCCTGCGCGGCTACCACGCCGTTTCGGTATGTTGACTGCTGATCGTTCGGAAAACACACGTTGTTCCGCCATGTTGAAAAAACGTAAACACAGACTTTTGATTGAGAACCACACACGCCGCTGAAAATTCACTCAAGGATGGCTTCGCTCGATGCACGAACTCCGTAGCACCCGCGCAGATCTTGAGTAGAAACTCCTGGTTTTACATCTTGATACATGAAGATTGGAGTTCTCGTTTATTCCGGCTTTTTAATGTTCAAAACTCCCGCTTCAAAATAATCGCCAGTCTGCACACAATACTAAGACATCGAGAGACACAAGCCCTACGCCTCTACCATGCCAGTTCCAATAACTCTTCCTTGTTCCCTACACCGTTTTTAGTATCCAATAGGTCTGATTTCGAGGCCTTTGTGACCAAGGTGAATGATGTAGATTTGGTCAATTCAGCGACACTAACCCGACCAGATACAAAGTATTATGTAGAAACAATTCCCAGTATAACTTTTTACGTGTATAAACTAGTAGAATTCCCTGTTGGTTGTTGTATTACTAATATTCCAAACCATATTACACAAAACAAATTTATTAATACGCTTCAAACCGACTCACGCGGTAAGCCGTACACAGACAACTTGTGTATATTTCGCTGTATATCTGTGTTTAAATCAGGGGGAAGATCTGTTAGGGATGTTAGAAAAGATACACGAAGACTGTTCAAGGAATGGGTGTGCTATAAAGGATTGAAATCAATCAAAGCCTTTCCGGGTGTTAGTTTAGTTGATTTACCTGCCCTGGAAGAATGTTTCAAAATACAATTCAATGTGTTTGCCTTTACAGAGGAGGAAAATCTGGTTCCGAAAATTAGAAGCACTAGTACACATCCAGTTATAGTGAATCTTCTTCTGCATGAAAACCATTTCATGTATATTGTTGATGTGGCCAAGGCCGCCCGGTGTTTTTCTTGTGGGAAATGCGGTAAGCTGTTTAAAGTGTACTGGCGATTGACACCCCACGAACTTAGGTGCAAAGGTGTAGCCACTATCGAAACGTATAAAGGTGGGGTTTATCGGCCGACCGAATCCATCTTGGAATTGCTCCGTGACCACGGATTTGACGTAGAAGAAAATTTTATTTTCCCTTTCAGAGCGTGCTACGATATGGAATCTTTCTTCTCCAATGAAAATTTACCGGCTGATTCAAAGTCGACGACCTTCATGGCCAGACACGTCCCCCTCTCGTGTGCGGTCGCCTCTAATGTCCCTGGATTCGACACCCCTAAATGTTTCATCACCACCGGTGATCCACAGGTCCTCGTAAATGAAATGTTGGACTATCTCCATGAAATAGCTGCTAAATCGTATGAGTTGTTACTCAAAAAGTTCGAGTCAGTCTTTGCTAAATTAGGTGACCAACCAAAATTAAGTGAGAGGCTCGAAGGTTTTCTGATGGACCTCCCTCTGTTTGGACTGAATAGCGGTAAGTATGACATTAACCTTCTGAAACGTTATTTGGTACGGTATTTCCTTGATCGGGAGGCTAACCCATTCAAGTTTATAGTCAAGAGAAATAATAATTTTATGTGCATAGCGACAGAAAGACTGAAATTCCTCGACGTCTCCAACTTTCTGGTCCCGGGAGTAAGTTACTCTCAATATCTGGCCTCGTTTAGGATAGAAGAGACAAAAGGCTTTCTGTGCTACGAATATCTGACCGATCTGGGAAAGCTAAATGAGACAACCCTACCACCGCATGCAGCCTTTTTCTCAAAGCTTAAAAACCGTAACATTTCCGAAGCAGAATACACCGTTTGTCAGAAAGCGTGGACCGACAATAAGATGACAACCCTGAGAGATTTTCTAACATCAAAGACGTGTCTCCCTTTCTAAAAGCCCTGGAAAAACAAGTAGCCTTTTACGCCGGTTTAAATATAGACATGTGCAAGCAGGCCATCTCCGTCCCCGGCATTACTTTACAGTACCTATTCAACACTATGAATAAAGATGTTTCTTTTGTTTTGTTTTCGAAGAAGGAGGAGAAGGTGCACAAGTTGTTACGAAATAACGTGGTGGGTGGACCGTGTATCATTTTCCATCGTTACCACCAAGTCAATGAGACCCGTATCAGGGGTAATCAGCTGGTAAAAAGCATTAAAGGGTTTGATGCGAATGCCTTATACCTTTGGTCTCTTATGAAAGAGATGCCATCAGACTTCCCCATATATCGAAGCCGCGAGGATGGGTTTAGAGCACACAGATTACACAAATACACACGTCAGAGTCGAGAGTGGTTAACCTGGGTGTCACACAACAACAACATAGATTTAAAAACCCAATTCAATAGTCACGAGATGCAGCTCGGCGACCGACATATTCGCGTAGATGGGTGGGATAAAAAGAATACGACAGCTTACCAATTCCATGGGTGTTTGTTCCACGGGCACCCATCTTGCCGTCTAACTGCTGGGAAAACGATTAATCCCGTCAATAAAAAACCGTTAGTCGAACTATACCAGAACACGTGCGAGATCCACGAGTATCTAGAAAAAACTGTTGGGGTGACCGTTAAGGTTATTTGGGAATGTGAGTGGCAGAGATTAAAGAGGTCAAACACAACCATCAAGTGTTTCTTGCGGGAAACATTTCCACCATCAGAACTTCTTTGGGGATCGTTGAGTGAAAACCAGATCATCGACGCTGTAAAAAGTGATACATTTTTCGGGTTGGTTGAGTGCGATATAGAGACCCCGACTGATTTAAAAGAGGCCTTTGCCGAAATGCCCCCTATTTTCAAGAACACGGAGGTGTCGAGAGATGATATTGGGGAGTTTATGCAAGAATATGCCATAAAAAATAAACTACTGAGTACCCCACGCCGGACATTGATCGGTAGTTATTTCGGGAAGAAAATATTATTAGCCACCCCTCTTTTAAAGTGGTATCTAGCGCATGGGTTGGTCGTTACCCACATCTACCAGACAATAGAATATCGACCAGTTAGTTGTTTTAAACAATTTGGGGAAGCAGTCTCTAATGCCCGTCGCCAAGGGGACAAAAATCCGGCCGAGTCTATTACAGCCGACACTATGAAGTTGTTAGGTAATGCCGCTTACGGGAAAACACTTACCAATAAGGCCAAACATACCGATGTCTCCTACTGCCAGGGAAAAGACACTACCAAACTAATCAATAACCCCAGGTTCAAAAGCATGACTGGTATTACAGATGATCTCTTCGAAGTAGAAACCCTAAAAAAGAAAACTGTCTGGGATCTACCTCTACAGATTGGGTTCTTTGTCTACCAGTATGCCAAGTTGCGCATGTTAGCTTTCTATTATGACTTTCTAGACAAATTTATCGCTAAAGAAGACTACCAACTCACTGAAATGGACACTGACTCTCTATATTTGGCCCTTAGCGCCGACTCACTCTCTGAAGTAGTTAGACCACACCTACGAGAAGAATATGACAGAGTCTATAATCAGTGGTTCCCGTCTGAAACCTGCCCTGTTCATAGAATTACCCCTAGTACTGATACCTGTAAGGCTTGCCAGACTATCAAAGCCTATGAAAAGAGAACCCCCGGGCTTTTCAAACTAGAGTACGAAGGGAAGGGGATGGTCTCATTGTGTAGTAAGACGTATATTTGTGTCGGTGATTATGATAAAATCAGTACCAAAGGTTTGACCAAAAACCACAACACGCATTTAAACAAGGACACATTTTTAGAAGTATTAAACACCCAAACACCGAGTGGGGGAACCAATATAGGCTTCAAAACACAAGACTCTTCTGTATATACATACACACAACATCGTAATTCACTGTCATATCTCTATATAAAAAGAAAGGTTGACAGTGATAATATCTCGACTATGCCATTACTTATTTAATATGTATTGTTTGTCTATATATGATTTAATAAAATTATTACATACCTTACTTGAGTCGTTTGTTTTCTTTATTGATGTTTTATGTCGTATTTTTTATGTCGTACCTATAATTACTTGACCACGCACGCCACCTATGATGAGTCACTAGACCACGCCTACTTTTTGGGGGGAAAAAGAGTTATCGCCCTTTGAGGATCAGAATCGATAAATGGTTGATTTATATAAGATCCTCAAAAATTCGCGTGATAACCACCGCCTACACTACTCAAGAGAACCTACAATCAATGACCCTGAGAGCTATGCCGGCGGTAGGGTAGCTACCAGCAGGGCCTCCCAAGCCGGACAGGTCAAAGGGTAGAGAACAGACAAAGAGAAGACAAAGAGGACATAATAAGACAAAATGGAGGACATATTGAATGTTTTATTTAAATCGTTCCAGATTAAACCCACAATCAGTACAATTTTATTACAATAGCTGCCAATAAGTGTATCTTACTGTTAGTGCATCGACCAAGAAACAATTATGTTAAAAAATAAATATAAATTTAATGGAGACCTTTCCAAAATGCTTTAAAAAAAACATTATTTAAACAGCCGATTGTAAATTATTACCTTATAATCTCTATCAATTATGTAACATATTTCTCGGAGGAGCCAACTTTTCGTAGAAGATCCTCGTTAGCAATCACATATGCATAAAACTGTTCACAGGTAAGATTCTTCAAATTGTACTTTGTGAGAATGATGCCCTTTACAGAGTCGAGATTTTTCTCTTTGTAGAAGCCATTTTCATAAACATAGACGGCAAGTGAATCGGTACAATTACCTCGGAACAGTCATAACATCTGATGGCTAAAAAGGAGGACATGTCCTCTCTTTGCCGGACGTCTGGCAACCCTATCCAACACTGTCTGTCTCTCGCCTTGACTGTACATTCTGCTAGGCTGATGTTCGTCAATCTCTTGATGTTATCTTCCCACTTGTATCCTTGTCTCCTTCTTGCTCGCCTGCCCCAAACAATATAAAATAACGCAAAGTAATGCAGCTTTACAGAACACCTTTCTCCGTGACTATATGTTGTGTTTTGTGTATGTATTTCTTTGCTGCTGAAGGCTAGCCGCCGCAACATCCTGTATGTTTCGTAATTCTGGTAAGGAGGTTGGACTTCGGCCGACATTTGCATGATTTGACGACTGCTGCCATGAGGCGATTGCCCCACCGAACAGTCATGTACTTAGATGCATTGCTCCCGCTCGGAGGGAAGGCTGTGGAGTCGACACGAGACAGTGCAAGTTCTTGCTCTTAGTTGAGAGATTGTTAGTCGTTCTGCAGTTACCGCTTTAACCATATTAGTTTCCAAACCTGTCTCAATCCAGGTTCCGACAATTCCACAGCCAGCACGAGACCTTTTCGGCTGCCTCACCCAATTGTTTTTGTGTCCGAGTTCTCGCTTGTCCTTTTATGCCCATCTGTTTTAACACATCGTACACGGAGTGGGAGACTATACCTCTTGCGTCCACATCAACAGCCATTAGCCTGACAGTGTACCCTTCCTGTAAAAATATGAATAAAATTGGGTGGAACTGCGGTAAAGCTGTGAAAATGTAAACAATATTAAATGACACAAAGTGGTGTAGCTTTACATAACAGATTTACGACACAAACAGGACGTTGCGGCGATTAGCCTTCATCAGCAAACAAACACATTCACAAATACAACATATAGTCAAGGAGACAAGACGAGAACAACAAAATGATGAAAAAATGAAAGCAATGAAGAGAAAATGAGAACTGAAAAAAATGTTCATACTTACCTCACAGTACCGATCTCATATTTGCAATTTTTGAGTTTCTCCCAATGCCCTCATCGTTAATTTGTTTTATTAGCTTCCACAACTTCCTTGTGTTTCTTTCAAAGTTCGGTGACTCTGTTTTCTCCTGCCAGCTTTTCCGTCTAGCCTGCAGCTTGGCCCTTTGAAATTTGGCTTTTGCGTGCTGGTATTTATTGTGGTGCTCTTGACTAGGTTTGGCCTCTGCTCTCTTTCTATACACTTCCACATCATTATGCAACTGTTGCAGTTCACTACTCCAGTAGGGTTTATATTGTTTACGAGCTTCTCTTGTCACTGTTTCTCGTGCTACCTGTAATATGCATTTCCCAAACTATTCAGCTAATTTATTTATGTCTTTCTCAGTGTTCAGATTTCTAACCAGTATGCTGGTGCGATTCTTGCACATTGCCCATTCTGCTTTCTTGTTGCTCCACCTTGAGAGGGTGTTGCTTTCACTTATGATCTTATTTTCTACAGTTAGAAAGACTGGTCGATGGTCACTGCCACCAAGTTGTTTCCTAACAATTCGTGTAATGTTCCACTCCAGGTCTGGTAAATGAAAAGCCAGGCCAGGTTTTGTTGCAGCGTGCCATGATCTGAAGTAGAAAGTATGTGGGTCAAACGGCTTGTTAATCAAGATGAATCTATTTTCATCCTGCAAGTCTTCCAGTCTCTCTACTCTCTGGTCCATGTGATCACAGCCCCAGCTCTGTGAGTGGCCGTTGAAATCGCCACAAACAATCATTTTTTTTTTCTTTTAATGGTAATGTCTCCAGTACTTGTGATGGTCTCTTGGACAGTAGTAATTGACTAGGTGTAGGTCTGTATTGCCTGTTTTGAGTTTAAGTGTCTGATACTCATCCCATCCAATGGCACTTAATCAGTTAACATTTCCCATTGTATGTTTATACTCCGTATTTTAGCTATTGCGTTGTCCATATTTTTCACAGTCACTCTATATTATTCTTGAATTTCTTTATCTACTGTCAGATCCTCTTTATTAAGTTTCATTTTCTTAACAACTTTTTCCCCACTTTTCAATCGTACTTTTAATTGGCGACATAGTACTATAGGATATTTTGCCCTGGCGATGCGGGGTTGTGAGGGAATGAACAGACTGATAGGCTAGCAAGGAATGCAGCTCTTGGTGGTAGATTGCCTATGGACAAGGGAGAGGTGGTCGTGCGCTTGTGGGACCAGGTGGAGAAGGCGGAGGAACAAATAGAGAACTCATATGTGGAAAGAATAAGATTGCGGGGGATCGGCAGGGGTTCTGAAAGAATCTCAAAACTGAGAGGGAAAACCAGGAGAACTTTTAATAAGATAGCGGTGGGAACGATTAGTAGTATGACTCTTCGCTGGCTGTTGAACGAGGGGACGGAGCACATATGGGAATGTCCTGAGTGCAGTGATGTCGGTTCTTAACTCAACTGAACTCAACGAGGGCTGCGTAGTCTCGAGGTATGGTGTCCGCCTCGAGTGCTGGAGGTCCCGGGTTCAAGCCCCGGTGATGACCGGGATTTTTTCACGTGGACTTCTAGTAACAAAATTTCCCCTGGTCTCTGGGTAGTGAGATCGGACGCCCGTGTGTATTGTTGCGCACGTAAAAAATCCCTTGGCAGTTGGAAATCGAAAAAGAGTAGCCTAACGGCGCTGCCTGGGCAAAATTTCGAGTTAAAAATCTACCCAAGTATTTTCAGGATCCTCGCCGGTGCTACGGAGTTCGTGCACTGAGCTGAGTTTCTCCAGACTCAAATTTGAGTTAGGAGGAGAACGGAGCACTTATGGTTTGCACCCATGTGTCGTGATGTTAATTAATCCATCGACTAAACTCAACTCAACTAAACACTATAGTAATATTAAAGTCAGAACTAGGCATTGTCTACATTAATTAACGCATGTCTAAATCTTTTATTGATAAGTTTGTAGCAAATTTGGTTGAGTATTTAAAACTATTTTCTTATCAGGGCTTTTCAGTGTGTACAGTCTTCTTTTAAGGTGTAATGATCATATCATTGATAGTTGCCCATTCTGTTAGTTTCTCTCCTCTTTCATTTCCTGTTTGTTGTTGTTGTTGTCGTCGTCGTCGTTGAAAGTTTCGTATTCTTTACAGGACGTCGCAGTCAACACCAGCATTTGTTTAACTGCCATTGTTGATGTCTTGGTAAGTAATTACGTTCAGTAGTTTGCCATTGCGTTCTAAACGACCGGTTCCAATACCAAAACGTTTAAACCAGTGCGACAAGGTCTGCTGCCAAATCGGTCACCGCTGTGTTTTGAACGCGAGTAAGTGACATTATAAATTTAAATTGTGTCCGCAACTCCATGGCCACGGAGTCCGGCTCATTTCTTGCACCTAAACCACAATTCCCCATTATATCCGCCATATTTCCCATTCCTACTTTTGTATTAAAATCTCCTAGTATTATTTTTATTTCCGGTGATCTAATTTGTGACATTGCCATTTCTGATTTCTACTTCATCGTACAAGTTAAAAGTGTTGTGTTTCTTCATCGCTACTGCTTGTTGTTGGTGCGTATACATACTTGTATAATTCTCCCTCTTCTTTCGTTCGCTTGAAATATGTTTATAATTGCAATGTTGTCTCTTGTATGAATCTAACAGTCTTTTAAAGTTTTTTTAGTTCACTAACTCAGTGGTCCATAGAGAAGAGTTTATCTTCACTGTTGACACCACACAGTGTTGTAGGGAGTCTTCTTATCATCATCAATTTGATATTGAGTATTTACAAATGAGACTACCACATTAGATAGGCCTTGAAATTCAAAATCTAATCGTACCTCAATGATGCCTGTATGTCACTTCTAAGTGATATTCACATCTTTGTGAAGGTGAGACGAGTTGCGAGGGATTTTTCATAGTATGAAATCATACTATTCACCTGTAAGTGGAGCTCTTCAATGTGTCCGTTTTCCTCCACCAGCGACACCCGCTGGTGTCTGCGCATCTATGCGTGCAAGATTGTTTCAAACAGTCATATGAAAACTGACTTCAAAAATATGTTCCGTCATGTTAAATGATTACAAAATAGTACAAGTATACAAATAAATTATTAATAATCTTTAAACTTGTGTTCTATTTAACTTTAGTAGGTCAAATCGCACGTTTTATATGTTGAAAAGTGTAGCGCAATCGATATGCGGCGGCCGTCATGACCCGTGGGTTTCCAATTCACAAAGTCACATCTTCGCAGAAAATCTGTTTTTCAACCACATTTCGAGCAAGTTTAGCGATGAAACTTTGCTGATTCAGGGGCGATATTTTATACGGCAATTAAAATTAACATTAAACAAAGACATCTATTGGATTCATCGATTCCGATGCACGATAATTCTGCTGCTTGCTCCCCGGCAGTCGGCAGTTGCACAGATCCATAGAGCACACTTTATTCACAAACTTCCAGTTTCTTAGTTCTGTAAAATAATGTTTACTAGTTTCTATTATATCACCTAATAATTTTGTGAAAAATAAAAAAAAATAAAAATACATGTTCAGCTGGGATCAGAACCCCGATCTCCCGCGTGACAGGCGGGCTGCTTACGACCTACGCTAGCGAGAAGACAATGCTTGTTCTGCAAAGATATTTATATAGTAAAGCCGCAGTTTTGGCTTTGATGATCATAACATTTTCGCCTGCTTTTCAACCACAATTAAAGCATGTTAGCGATAAAACTTTCCAAATTTCTGAAAAATCT
Organism: Cepaea nemoralis; assembly: GCA_014155875.1. Taxonomy (NCBI): domain Eukaryota; kingdom Metazoa; phylum Mollusca; class Gastropoda; order Stylommatophora; family Helicidae; genus Cepaea; species Cepaea nemoralis. The sequence goes on along the minus strand of JACEFZ010018006.1, from coordinate 8,042 downwards.
GATGCAGAATTCGAAGATCCATCTACAATTGATGGTTTTCTATTGAAAGCGACAGAAAAAAAAATGAATTACGTGTCAGCGTGCCTTCCATTTTTCTCCGCGCGCGAGGTTGGTCGGAACCAAACTAGGCGAATTATGAAAACTGATTTCATAAGTATGTTCTGTCATGTTAAATGATTAAACAATAGTACAAGTATACAAATAAATTATTAATAATCTTTAAATTTGTGTTCTCTTTAACTTTAGTAGGTCAGATTGCACCTTTTGAGTGTTTTAAAGTGAAAGTGTAACATGCCACAGCGATTGATACGCGCATGCGCAGTCACCGTGGCACATAGCCATGCGTTTACCCATTCACAAAGAAACGCTTCGCCGAAAATGTTGTTTTTCATCCACCACGCAGCGATTAAAGTGATGAAACTTTCCAGATATATTTTAAATTGTATGCAGAATTAAAAAATACATCTATAACTGAATTAATTCTATCTGCAACACCAGAATAGTGTTACAAAGTGCACATGCCAGTCCGATATATATGCGCAAAGAGCAAAAAACACATCTTCGCAGAAAATGTTGTTTACATCCACCACGCAGCGATTAAAGCGATGAAACTTTCCAGATATATTTTAAATTGTATGCAGAATTAAAAAATACATCTATAATTGAATTAATTCTATCTGCAACACCAGAATAGTGTTACAAAGTGCACATGCCAGTCCAATATATATGCGCAAAGAGCAAAAAACACATCTTCGCAGAAAATGTTGTTTACATCCACCCGGCAGTGATTAAAGCGATGAAACTTTCCAGATATATTTAAAATTGTATGCAGAATTCAAAAATACATCTATAATTGATTTAATTCGATTTAATTCATTCAGTAGCATGTCCTTTGCAGAACCTCGCTCCCATAACAACCTTCCGGAAAGCTTCTCGATCACAAGCAAGATGTCCCGCGTCTGATACACCCATCTGGAGATCATCCGCCACATCCTGCACCCATCTTCTCTTTGACCTTCCTCTTCTTCTCTTCCCAGGCATATACCCTTCCATTATTGTTCTCTCCAAACCTTCGTGACGTTTCAAGTGACCAAAATACTTCAATTTTCTTTGTTTTATCGTCTTTAATAGCCATTCCTCCTCAATATTCAACTCTTGAAGTATGGATGCATTTGTTCTTTTCTTTACCCAAGATATTCTTAGAACTCGTCTATAACATTTATATTCAAAGGCGTTTATGCGCTGTTCAGCTTGTTTAGTAAGTGTCCATGTCTCACAGGCGTATGTTGCAATGGGAAAGATGCATGCTCTTAAAAATCTAATTTTTGTAGTTCTGTCTGTCCCACTCCATAATTTATTCATCTGCTTTAGTCTTTGAAGAGCAATGGATAGTCGCCGTTTAATTTCTTTCATTGTGTCACCGTTATTGGTAATCAATGACCCAAGATATTCAAAATTTTCCACCACCTCCAATTTTCCCCCATTAATGTATATTTCTTTCTCCATAGTAGTTTTATCTGTATGCATTATCTTTGTTTTTGCTATGTTAAGATATAAGTTGTGATTTTCACTATTCAATTGGGTTGAGGCTATTAGGTTTTCTATGCCATTCTGTGTTGTGGATAGTAATACTGTATCATCAGCATATCGAATCTCTGGTATGTCATGACCGCCGATATTTAGGGCATCATATAGCTCCCTGTTTATATCATCTCTTACATTTCTCATTATATTTTCGGCGTACAGGTTAAACAAATAGGGTGACAGCACGCAGCCCTGACGGACTCCTTGCTTGATGTCAAACCAATCTGATGCCTCGCCATCTATTCTAACTGCTGCTTGTTGGTCTAGATAGAGCATTTTTATGAGTTGTACTACATGTGATGGAAACCCCATAGTCCTCATGATTTCCCAAAGTTTCTGATGCTGTACACAGTCAAATGCCTTTGAATAATCCACAAAACATGAGTATAGGTTTACATTAAACGCATGTTGAATATGTGATCTCTTGTTCCTCTTCCTTGTCTAAATCTAGCTTGAAACTACGTTAATCTCTTCTTCCATTTTCTTACGAAGTCTTGCCATTATGACTTTTAGTAGGATTTTACTTGCATGACTGATCAGGGCAACAGTTCTATAGTTGGTGCATAATTTCAGGTTGCCCTTTTTTGGTATTGGAATGAAGATAGTTCTCTTCCAATCTTTTGGCCATATACCATATTTCCAAATCTTTGTACATAATGCATGATATATGTGTATGCTTTCTTCTCCTCCCGCTTTAATTAGTTCAGCTGGTATCTCATCACATCCAGGAGATTTATCATTCTTCAGGTGCTTTATAGCCCAAGCAATTTCATCTAATGAGGGTTCAGGTTCTGTCTCTGCTGTCGTTGGCTCATGTATCTCATTCATATCCTCACTGTCACTCATATCATACATTCCACTGCAGTACTTCTGCCATCTTTCTAGAATTTGTCTAGATTCTGTTAAGGTATTTCCCATCTTGTCACAGATAACATTCAATTGAGGTTGAACATTTCTTGTCAATAACTTCATTTCTTTGAACATTTCATAATCTCTTCCAGCCTTATGATATTGCTCTATTCTGGTACAGCAATCTTGTATATATTGATTTTTGTCCTTTCTTGTGTTCTTTCTTATTTCTCGAGTTAAAGATTTATACTTCATCCTGTGGTTAATTGATTCATCTCCTTTCTGTTTCAGCTCCCTTCGTTGTTTTATTAATTCTAACGTGTCTAATGTAATCCATGGCTTAAGTTGCTTTTTCTTGGTCGGAATTAGATCTTTGGCTGCATTTATCAAGATATCTCTAGCTTGTACTGCCAGTTCATCAGGTGTCATTTCTTCTAATTCGATTTAGAACACCAAAATAAAATTAATTACGATGGTGTTTCCACTTTGTCATGGTGGGGGAGCTTGAGTTTCTCAATGACCCTGAGAGCTATGCCGGCGGTAGCGTAGCTACCAGCAGGGCCTCCCAAGCCGGACAGGTCAAAGGGTAGAGAACAGACAAAGAGAAACACCCTGGTCCTCCAGGTTGGGGGTTGAAGCGTGGGGTTAACATCCCCACCTTTGTAAAAACCATTTTTGTTACGAAACAGATACATGAGCCTCGAATTCGGACTGACTTATCTGGACAACGACCTTGGAACGTTAAAGGACTTTTGAGATTTGGAACATGGAATGTACGGACACTATATCGAGCTGGAGCGGCCGAAGAACTAACCCGGGAGCTGGTTGAATATCAAATGGACATAACAGCAATTAAAGAAATAAGGTGGCCAGGAGAGGGTACTTTAGAGAAAAATGGAATGATTAAAATATATGGAGGAAACACCCAAAATAAACATGAGTTAGGAACAGGATTTGTCATCAAAAAAGAGTTATGGGGGAACGTTTTAAACTTTAAAGCTGTTAATGACAGGATTAGTAAATTATGAATAAAAGGTAAATGGAAAAATATAACAATGATTAATGTACATGCACCTACTGAAGAGAAAGAAGATGATATTAAAGAAGACTTTTATAATGATCTGGAATATGTCATAGAAGAAACCCCCAAACAGGACATCCTGATTGTGCTGGGAGACTTCAATGCAAAAATAGGTAGAGAGCAAACTAATAAAATAGTGGCCAGTATGGAAAGCCTACATACAACTTCAAATGATAATGGATGGAGAGTCATCAACCTGGCAGAAGCCAAAGGACTGCAGATTAGCAGTACCAGACTACAAAGAAAGGATATACACAAACAAACTTGGAAACATGTGACAAGAGAACCTATAATCAAATAGATCACATTTTAATTAACAACAGAAATGCATCAAACATACAGCAAGTTAGAAGTTATAGAGGAGCTGAGTGCCACAGTGACCACTTCCTTGTTGGAGCAAAATTTAAAATAAAACTTAAGAGAGCTTTCTATACTAAATTACAAAGATTACACCCAACATATAACAGAGAAAAACTACAAGAAATTACAGTCAAAGAGAAATTTACAGATGAAATAAAATGTAAACTTGAAACTTTGCAAAACCCTTTGGAGGAATGCGTTGACCAAACTTGGTTGAACATCAAGAATACAATTCAATCTACCGCAGAAGAATGTCTCGGTGTGTTAACCATGCATAGAAAGAACAGATGGTTCAATCAAAAATGTGAAGAAGCAGTCATTAGGAAAAAGAATGCTAGCCTGTCAGCAACCGATGCGTCAGGCATTACAGGATCAACTTCTCCCGTACCACACAAAAATATTGTAAAATAAATAAATATATTTAATAAATAACGTATTTGAACAAATAATGTTTGGTATAAGTCACTGATTCAGGCGAGCAGCCGCGTTGCGATTTGTCAACAATCCGTCGCCGATTGCAAATGGCGTAATACAGCTGTTTGTCAGCCGCATTACGTCAGAGGCGCAACGCTATTTTTAGATTGGAAAATCAATAATGTTCTCGGCTCCTTTTGTTTTGTGTATCGCTCCGCCATGAATCATATTTGACACATATTCATAAACAAATAAGTAATTACATAAATAAATGATAGAAAACAATAATATCAATACTTACAACTTCGAAGAACACATGATTATAAGCACAAAATATTTCATTAAGTACAAATAAGTATTATTTGGTCACGATAGGCACAGCACAGCTTGTAACTCGACCTAGTCTGCACACATCATTATCACACTAACACAAATTAAACCCCCGTGATTAAATAACAATAATACTATTTCAGAGCCGTGGGTGAGTGTTTTAGCTTGAACAATTGTCCAAGCTACACTTCTGACACCACTTTAATCCTAGCCTGTCAGCAACCGATGCGTCAGGCATTACAGGATCAACTTCTCCCGTACCACACAAAAATATTGCAAGTCGTACGAGAGGTATGGATGATGCATTTTATTATCACTGGCTCTTTAACAATGGATTACTGCACAAAATGGTCGCTATTAAATTACACATAAAGACACAGAATTCCCTATCTAGTCAATATCCTAACCCTATAGCTAACTCTATCTATTTGGCTAAGGAAACGCGCATCGACACTAATCGATGCGCTCACTATGAAAGTCAGTCCCCCGTCTTGACTAGTTTACTCGCGTGGCTACACACCACGCAGAAGGACCTTGTGCGTCCTTCGGCTTTCTGCGTGCTGCGACACTCAGCACGCATAGAGTAGCCGTTTACTCTTGAGTGGCAGTCCACTTCTCGGTGGCTATCACGTAGGCGTGATTCTGCCGTGATCAGAGTGCTTACTCTCTGTGGTTGACATCTCCGTGTCTCATGAGAGAACTAGTTAATAGTTCCCCTCCCTATCACCTACCCTGCCCTCATGTAGGGGCACTGGGTTACCTCTAATCTACTTGAGTGATCTTCTATACTTCAGTCTTTGACACAGACATTTATGGTTAAATGACATCAACAACATCCAAAAGTAAGAGCATTATAGAAATGAATGTAAAGAGGCTACAAAAATAGTCCGACAGCAGAAGCGAGAATATATGAGTAATATAATCAAAGATATGGAAACTAATCACCAGAAAAATGAATCCAGAAAGTTTTTTAAAGAACTGAAGTCAATGAAATGAGGGCACCAACAAAACACATATGGTTTAAAAGACAAAAATGGGAATATGATAAATACCAATAAGGAAATGTACAACACATGGAAAGAATATTTTGTTGAATTACTAAATTGTGAAGCTCCAAGTAACACTTTCCCACAGGAAGAGGTTCTAACATGTGAACCACAATTGAAGAACCTACATTTGAAGAAATCCTATATGTAATCACATGACTTAAAAACAATAAAGCAACTGGGACTGATGGAATTGCTACTGAGTTAAAGATTTATACTTCATCCTGTGGTTAATTGATTCATCTCCTTTCTGTTTCAGCTCCCTTCGTTGTTTTATTAATTCTAACGTGTCTAATGTAATCCATGGCTTAAGTTGCTTTTTCTTGGTCGGAATTAGATCTTTGGCTGCATTTATCAAGATATCTCTAGCTTGTACTGCCAGTTCATCAGGTGTCATTTCTTCTAATTCGATTTAGAACACCAAAATAAAATTAATTACGATGGTGTTTCCACTTGTCATGGTGGGGGAGCTTGAGTTTCTCAATGACCCTGAGAGCTATGCCGGCGGTAGCGTAGCTACCAGCAGGGCCTCCCAAGCCGGACAGGTCAAAGGGTAGAGAACAGACAAAGAGAAACACCCTGGTCCTCCAGGTTGGGGGTTGAAGCATGGGGTTAACATCCCCACCTTTGTAAAAACCATTTTTGTTACGAAACAGATACATGAGCCTCGAATTCGGACTGACTTATCTGGACAACGACCTTGGAACGTTAAAGGACTTTTGAGATTTGGAACATGGAATGTACGGACACTATATCGAGCTGGAGCGGCCGAAGAACTAACCCGGAGCTGGTTGAATATCAAATGGACATAACAGCAATTAAAGAAATAAGGTGGCCAGGAGAGGGTACTTTAGAGAAAAATGGAATAATTAAAATATATGGAGGAAACACCCAAAATAAACATGAGTTAGGAACAGGATTTGTCATCAAAAAAGAGTTATGGGGGAACGTTTTAAACTTTAAAGCTGTTAATGACAGGATTAGTAAATTATGAATAAAAGGTAAATGGAAAAATATAACAATGATTAATGTACATGCACCTACTGAAGAGAAAGAAGATGATATTAAAGAAGACTTTTATAATGATCTGGAATATGTCATAGAAGAAACCCCAAACAGGACATCCTGATTGTGCTGGGAGACTTCAATGCAAAAATAGGTAGCGAGCAAACTAATAAAAAAGTGGCCAGTATGGAAAGCCTACATACAACTTCAAATGATAATGGATGGAGAGTCATCAACCTGGCAGAAGCCAAAGGACTGCAGATTAGCAGTACCAGACTACAAAGAAAGGATATACACAAACAAACTTGGAAACATGTGACAAGAGAACCTATAATCAAATAGATCACATTTTAATTAACAACAGAAATGCATCAAACATACAGCAAGTTAGAAGTTATAGAGGAGCTGAGTGCCACAGTGACCACTTCCTTGTTGGAGCAAAATTTAAAATAAAACTTAAGAGAGCTTTCTATACTAAATAACAAAGATTACACCCAACATATAACAGAGAAAAACTACAAGAAATTACAGTCAAAGAGAAATTTACAGATGAAATAAAATGTAAACTTGAAACTTTGCAAAACCCTTTGGAGGAAAGCGTTGACCAAACTTGGTTGAACATCAAGAATACAATTCAATCTACCGCAGAAGAATGTCTCGGTGTGTTAACCATGCATAGAAAGAACAGATGGTTCAATCAAAAATGTGAAGAAGCAGTCATTAGGAAAAAGAATGCTAGCCTGTCAGCAACCGATGCGTCAGGCATTACAGGATCAACTTCTCCCGTACCACACAAAAATATTGCAAGTCGTACGAGAGGTATGGATGATGCATTTTATTATCACTGGCTCTTTAACAATGGATTACAGCACAAAACGGTCGCTATTAAATTACACATAAAGACACAGAATTCCCTATCTAGTCAATATCCTAACCCTATAGCTAACTCTATCTATTTGGCTACGGAAACGCGCATCGACATTAATCGATGCGCTCACTATGAAAGTCAGTCCCCCGTCTGACTAGTTTACTCGCGTGGCTACACACCACGCGGAAGGACCTTGTGCGTCCTTCGGCTTTCTGCGTGCTGCGACACTCAGCACGCATAGAGTAGCCGTTTACTCTTGAGTGGCAGTCCACTTCTCCGTGGCTATCACGTAGGCGTGATTCTGCCGTGATCAGAGTGCTTACTCTCTGTGGTTGACATCTCCGTGTCTCATGAGAGAACTAGTTAATAGTTCCCCTCCCTATCACCTACCCTGCCCTCATGTAGGGGCACTGGGTTACCTCTAATCTACTTGAGTGATCTTCTATACTTCAGTCTTTGACACACACCCTCCCCTCCTGTGTTGCGTTACAAACTTTGACATTTT
>JACEFZ010018005.1:0-34868 GCA_014155875.1 Cepaea nemoralis | reverse complement strand
AGAAGAAGTGCAAGACAGAATAGTTCGATGGCTGAGAAACAAATCCCAGTTGCCTGTGACATCGCGTGTCTTAGATATTGGCTGTGGCAATGGGATGCTGTTGTTAGCACTTGTAAGTGTTGCTTGGATTTGTTTTAGATGCAATATTAAACTGTTTTCAGAAGGGCCCTTTCTATGGCTTTATTTTCCTGTTTCTGCAAGTAGGTTTTATGTTTCATTAAAAATATTTGAAATTACACCATTTTCAAGCACTTTTAGTAAAGCACTTGCATAAAGTCTGAGTATTTAAAAGTAATATGAGGTGGATTCATATGAAAACCTTAAAAGTGTGATAGAAATTACAGTAACCCTGCAATTGTCTTGTAATCTGTCACTATTGTTGTTTAGGATGTCAAGAGTGTTAGGCACATAACATCATGGTGCAGACGAACACAGTGACATCTTAAGGACAGTTTAAAGATGGCCACCCCACTTTTGTCATGCACCAAAGAGGAGCAGCATTCTTTTATCTGTGTTTTGATCAGTAAAGGGGTGAAACCTATATAAATTTATCTGCGAATTAATGTCCAGTAAGGTGATGCATGCCTGTCAGTCCAACAAGTATATGAGTGGAGTAGGAATTTTCCAAACAGCATGACTTCTGTGACAGACTGTTCGTGACCCATGTCAGGCACACCAAGCAGTGACCCCAGAGTTGATTGCAGCCATTGAAGGCCTTGTTCAGGAAAACCGCTGATTGACTGTGAGTGACATTGCCACACATCTTGACATCAGTCAAGGTTCAGCACACACATCATCCATGATATGCTACAGTACCGCAAAGTGTCTGTAAGGTGGATGCCATGTCAGCTTACTTCAGAATTAAAACAATGAAGCTTTGATGTTTGTCATGAACTTTTGCAGTGCTTTAAAGCAGTTCGTGATGGTTTCCTATCAAGAATTGTTACTGGAGATGAAACCTGGATTCACTACCACAAGCCAGAAACGAAGAGAGCAAGCTAGGAATGGTGCCATCCCTTCTCACCGAAACCAAAGTTTCGCACACAGTCATCTGCAGGGAATGTTATGCTCTCTTTTAGGATGAATAAGGCATTATTTTAGAGCAATACATGCCAAGAGGGAAGACTATCATCTGTAATATGTATACAGTTCTACTCAGGAATCCCTGACCCGCAATCAATACAAATGACATAGAGTAAAGGTGTCCTTATGCAACATGACAATGCTCGATTACATACTGCCCATGCACCAATTGAAACCATCTAGTTAGTTAGTCGCGGTTCCAACTTCACGGCAACGGGTCGTCTCCATTATGCTCTGTTCCTGTGCCAGTGAATATGACACAAAATGCTCCTCACTGTCCAATGTGAAAAGTGGAACAGACAGGAGTTTTGGCAAGCCAACAGCCCACACAGGTAGACTGTGCATAATGCCGCTGCCAGAATGCCAACACAAAAGTCCTCCATGAAAAATACAGTTCATCGTCGATGGAATTGGCAGTCACCAGAAAGATTTCATTGACCCGGGTTTTATCCCACATGGCTTGGTCTCTTGATTGAAACCATTGAAGATCTCCACTTTTAGTATGTATCACATCCTCCATACTTGCCAGACCCAGCCCCTAGTGATTTTCACCTGTTTGGACAACTCAAAGAGTCATTGGGAGGAAAGACTTTTTGGTCCAATGAAGAGGTACAGCAGGTAGTACATGAGTGGTTACACACGCGACCAAGATAATTTTTGTCTACAGTAATCCAAGCACTTTATCGGCGCTGGAGAACTTGCATTGAACTGTGACTATATTGAAAACTGATGAATTTGTTCTTTACTTTTTCAGAATATATTAACCCAAAAATATTTTTTAATGTTTTAATTTGAAACCAACTCGTTTATTAAACTACGTCACTGCACATTGGGCATTCTCATGCATGCTTAGTCCTCTAATGCAGCAAAAATCTGAAAGTACTTTTACTCACTGTTTCCAAAACAAAATACAGTCTTTGCTATAAGTCTCTCCTTATTAAACAGTAATTGACTGCATTAGTCATAAATTATTGGTATCAAAACTGTGACCAGTTCCTAGAGGTAAGCAAAGAGTAGTAACAGAGTAACCTACCAAATGCATCACAAGCAGTGACTAAAGAGGGTTGGCATGAAGAAGGTTATCCCATTCCATAGAAAATCTTAGTTGCAAAATTTAACCACCCTTAAGTCTGCACAGAATTAAAGAAAAATCATTCAGACAGCCCAAATGCAAGGAGGATAGACAGTCAAAGGGAGTTTGGGTTGCTGAGAATTAGATGTTGATAGAGTGAGCATTCTTTGCCCCATGTCCACTGCTGCCATAATTTAAGTGCACCCCCTTCTTAGATCTCATAACAACTCCTTCCACATGATACCTTATTGACAGTTTTCTGTCAAAAGTGATTGCCATGTATCTCAGTATACCCTTTCTATTAATGTTTCGACCATTTATTATGAGATTGGCCTTAACAATCCTATTATCCAGAGAGCACCATAACACAGATGTCTTATCTGGGTTAATGACACCATCTCTGTACACCAGTCGATCAATTCTTTTACTGTCTCCTGCAACTTTTTGCACTATTCGCGCCCAGTCTTTCCTCTGGCTATACGCAAGGGCATAATATGCAAATGTCAGTATCCTTCTAATCCCTGGTGCTTCAATGGCTGCAATCTTGCTTGTGTGTACATTGAATAGCACAGGGGAAATTGCAGATACTTGTGGTAATCCCAGTGTAATAATGCATGCCTCCAAAGTTAATGAATTTAGGTGGAGAGCAACCCTATGAGAGGACAGGATAGCTGCTATTCTATTCACCACCCAAAGACTAAAACTTTTCTTCGTAAGTGTGTAGATCAAGATATCATATCTGACTCTTGTACATCCGTTCTTAAGATCCATTGCTGCTGCCATTGTTTCCTGTCTAATCTGGAACCACTCATAAACATCAAAAACAAACGTTGCTGCATTTGACCAGGCGTCTTTCCTTGACCGGTAACTCCCCAGCCCTCTTGGGAGTAGCTCTTCCCTATTCAAGTATTCCTGCAGGTTAATAACAACTGTCTTCTTCAACACTTTACTAGATATGTTTGCAAGGTGATAATCCCATAGCCCATGAGTCTTGAATGGCTGTTGCCAGACTTGGGAAGTGGGATTAAATAGCTGTCGCACCCACTCTTGAGGCAATCATGCTGTCTTGATGCTCAGGTTAAAGCAAGTAGTCATCTTCTTCAAATCCCCAACACTCAGATCTTTCATAGAAGCGTACCTGACTCTGTCATTTTGCTGATGCAGTGTCCTTTGCTTTTATTCAATATATATTTAATATTTTCTACGTGTACAGCATCCTCATAACTGTCGTTTGTGATGAAACCTGCTAGATGCTCTCTAATTGCATCCCTGATGTCTCTATCATTGCGATCAACTGTGTTATAAACCTCCCCAAGTAGGCTTCCCCTTTCTCCCTGTCTATCGTTATGGACATGCCATTATCCCCATATAATGTTCCCATTGTGGTAGGCTGGTCATTTGTCTGTGTAGTTTCCCAAATTTACCCAATTTCTTATCACCTCCCAACTTATTCATGAAATTATCCAATTGAACTTGTTTGGTCTCTGCTGGACAGCGCTTGAACGCCTCTACTCTCTAATTTTTAGCGCTGTCATAAATTAAAAGTTAGAAATTAAACATTATAAGCAAATCTGTATTTCAATGTCTTTGAAGTCTGTAGAATTGAATCTTGTGTGCTGTTCATCCAGAGAAGCGAAGGTTTTACAGACCTGACTGGCTTGGATTATTCAGAAGGTGCAGTCTCATTGTCCAGAACTATTGCACAGAAGGAGGGTGTCACAGATATCACATTTGAGGTGAACATTGTATATGTCCTAACATGAGTAAATGATGCTTTAAACTTTTGTATGCAAATATTGCAGAAAACATTTCAAATGTTGAGTTTAAAACACACGGATTTGTTAAGGTGATGTGAGGCAGAAAAAAAAAAAAATAATTAAATTCTATAATATTTAATTTCTATGTTCTGATATATTATAGGGTTTGATACTGAAGACTGCTGATCGATAAAGTATTGTCAAATTGACTTTGCACTTAACTGATTGTCTGCCAAACAAAAAAGTGGTCCTGACCAAACAGAAATTCAAGGCATAAAATGGGAAGTAGAGGTGTGTCACAATAATGCTTTTAAAATTGTTAAAACGGTAGCAGATATATTGTATTACATATACAATTAAAGAGGATTGCACAGGGAACATGACTGTGTTAATAATTAATTGATAGGTTAGAAATATTATGACAATAATGAGAGGTTTAGTAATAACAATAGACATTAAAAAGGTAAAAAATATTTTAAAATTTCACTTATAAAGACTTTATTTTGTATCCACAGCAGCTAATCCAGTTAAATTTGCTGAATACTGTTACATACACCACTTTTGTTCAATAATATCACAAGAACTGCACCACAACACCAATAAAACATAATTAAAACATATTTTGCAGCACATAATGTTCACACAAAATGGAAAATGTCAGGAAAAGTGTGGCCCATTAGCGCAAGCATAAGTCGGCATTTGCCATCATAATATGAGGAACTTTCACTGTTAGATTTCTTTTGAAATTATGACCGTCTCCTAAATAATTAACTGACTACTGCACGTGGTATAAGTTTTAGAATCTTTCACCCGGGAAGGTTAACCCGGTCAACAAATGCCCGCAGAAGTCGGATGTGTCGGCCTAACGGCGCAAGAACACAGCTCTGCTGTAAACAGGCACAACGCAATCACATCCGGAAAAAAACTCCGGATGAACGCAGAAGAAGAAGAAGAAGAATCTTTCACAAAGTTCTTTACATCACAATAACAGCAGCGATATTGGATTTCTTCAGGGAAATATAAAACATTGTGTCGATTATGTACACTGAGATTATAAGCTGTTTGTTTACACTGAGATTGTTTGCTGATTGTATACACTGAGATTGTTAGCTGTTTGTGTGCAGATTGTATGTTGTTTGTATACACTGAGATTGTTAGCTGTTTGTGTACACTGAGATTGTATGCTGATTGTAAACACTGAGATTGTTTGCTGATTGTATACACTGAGATTGTTTGCTGATTGTATACACTGAGATTGTTTGCTGATTGTATACACTGAGATTGTTTGCTGATTGTATACACTGAGATTGTTTGCTGATTGTATACATTGAGATTGTTTGCTGATTGTATACACTGAGATTGTTTGCTGATTCTATACAGATTGGTTGCTGATTGTATACACTGAGATTGTATGCTGATTGTATACACTGAGATTGTTTGCTGTTTGTATACACTGAGATTGTTTGCTGTTTGTATACAGATTGGTTGCTGTTTGTATACACTGAGATGGTATGCTGATTGTATACACTGAGATTGTATGCTGATTGGATGCACTGAGATTGTTTGATGATTGTATACATTGAGATTGTTTGCTGATTGTATACTGATTGTATGCTGATTGTATACACTGAGAGTGTTTGCTGATTGTATGCTGATTGTATACACTGAGCGTGTTTGCTGATTGTATACTGATTGTTTGTTGATTGTATACACAGAGTGTTTGCTGATTGTATACTGATTGTATACACTGAGAGTGTTTGCTGATTGTATACTGATTGTTTGCTGATTGTATACACTGAGAGTGTTTGCTGATTGTATACTGATTGTATGCTGATTGTATACACTGAGATTGTTTGCTGATTGTATACATTGAGATTGTTTGCTGATTGTATACAGATTGGATGCTGATTGTATACACTGAGATTGTATACACTGAGATTGTATGCTGATTGTATACACTGAGATTGTTTGCTGATTGTATGCTGATTGTATGCTGATTGTATACACTGAGATTGTATGCTGATTGTATACACTGAGATTGTTTGCTGATTGTATACAGATTGTATGCTGATTGTATACACTGAGATTGTTTGTTATTTGTATACACTGAGATTGTTTGCTGTTTGTATACAGATTGGTTGCTGTTTGTATACACTGAGATTGTATGCTGATTGTATACACTGAGATTGTTTGCTGTTTGTATACATATTGGTTGCTGTTTGTATACACTGAGATTGTATGCTGATTGTATACACTGAGATTGTTTGCTGATTATATACACTGAGATTGTTTGCTGTTTGTATACGGATTGGTTGCTGTTTGTATACACTGAGATTGTATGCTGATTGTATACACTGAGATTGTTTGCTGATTGTATGCTGATTGTATGCTGATTGTATACACTGAGATTGTATGCTGATTGTATACACTGAGATTGTTTGCTGATTGTATACAGATTGTATGCTGATTGTATACACTGAGATTGTTTGTTATTTGTATACACTGAGATTGTTTGCTGTTTGTATACAGATTGGTTGCTGTTTGTATACACTGAGATTGTATGCTGATTGTATACACTGAGATTGTTTGCTGTTTGTATACATATTGGTTGCTGTTTGTATACACTGAGATTGTATGCTGATTGTATACACTGAGATTGTTTGCTGATTATATACACTGAGATTGTTTGCTGTTTGTATACGGATTGGTTGCTGTTTGTATACACTGAGATTGTATGCTGATTGTATACACTGAGATTGTTTGCTGATTGTATGCTGATTGTATGCTGATTGTAGACACTGAGATTGTATGCTGATTGTATACACTGAGATTGTTTGCTGATTGTATACAGATTGTATGCTGATTGTATACACTGAGATTGTTTGTTATTTGTATACACTGAGATTGTTTGCTGTTTGTATACAGATTGGTTGCTGTTTGTATACACTGAGATTGTATGCTGATTGTATACACTGAGATTGTTTGTTATTTGTATACAGATTGGTTGCTGTTTGTATACACTGAGATTGTATGCTGATTGTATACACTGAGATTTTTTGCTGTTTGTGTACAGATTGGTTGCTGTTTGTATACACTGAGATTGTATGCTGATTGTATACACTGAGATTGTATGCTGATTGTATACACTGAGATTGTATGCTGGTTGTATACAGATTGTATGCTGATTGTATACACTGAGATTGTTTGCTGATTGTATACACTGAGATTGTATGCTGATTGTATACACTGAGATTGTATGTTGATTGTATACACTGAGATTGTATGCTGATTGTATACAGATTGTATGCTGATTGTATACACTGAGATTGTTTGCTGTTTGTATACAGATTGGTTGCTGTTTGTATACACTGAGATTGTATGCTGATTGTATACAGATTGTTTGCTGATTGTATACACTGAGATTGTTTGCTGTTTGTATACAGATTGGTTGCTGTTTGTATACACTGAGATTGTTTGCTGTTTGTGTACACTGAGATTGTATGCTGATTGTATACCCTGAGATTGTTTGCTGTTTGTATACAGATTGGTTGCTGATTGTATACACTGAGATTGTATGCTGATTGTATACACTGAGATTGTATGCTGATTGTATACACTGAGATTGTATGTTGATTGTATACACTGAGATTGTATGCTGATTTTCATTGTGTTTATAAATTTTAGAATATCCATTCTTGTCTTCATGGTGTGACTAACTTATGTTTGTTAAGTTGTGTCAATTTTGAATTGTTTAATGTGAGCCTAATTTGTATTTTTGTGTGTATCTTATCCAGGTATGTGATATTCTGTTACCGACATCAGTAGCTGATCTGTGTCGATGTGGGCACTTCGATATCTGTCTAGACAAAGGAACATATGATGCCATTAGCTTACGTGATACAGAGTCGAGAGATGACAGACTCAGATACAGTCAGAATGTGCAGTCTTTGTTGTCTGCGGGAGGTCTTCTGATTATCACATCCTGCAACTGGACAAAGAAGCAGCTGGAACAGAATTTTCAAGCTGGTACACTATCTGTTTCATTGTGGTGGGGATGTCGCAAAATGTCATGTCTTAACTGTTCATTCCAGAAGTTATAGTGTTAGTTAGTCGACAGATCATCCTCATTGCATATCGAACCATTCAGTCCACAAGTGCTCGGATCCCCTCCTCAGCAAATCCCGCAGCTTGTAGCGGCTAACGACACCAGTTCTGGGTTGGTTTATCAGTCTTCTTTGGCTTTCTGCGTAGTGTTCTTGTTTGGCCATCCCTCTTTTAATTTGCTGTTCTCGCACTCTGACCATGGTTGTAGATTCGCAGCCATCACTTGGTTCTCGCAAGTCTTCTCGTAGTGCATTCAGAATGTCAGCCTGGTCCATGGCACCCTCCACAGTAGCCTCACCTGCGAGCTTGTCAGCCCACTCATTTCTTTGTACTCCCGCATGCCCTGGCACGAAGATGAAATTAATCTTTGCCAACCGAGACCGCTCCAGAGACAGCAGCCATCTCTTCGGATCCCCCCCATCTCTATCCTCTTGAGCATGTTCATTGAGTTGCTAAGGAAACATGCCCTAGTGAATGTCTGTGTCTCGGGCCATGTTATTGCTTTACTTACTGCCATGACTTCCATGGTCAGGCTACTTGTGGTCTCAACAAAAGCACCAGAGTTCTCTTTCACAAGTCTCCCTCCGGTCCGCGCCTTAAAGGCCTATGAGCTTCTCACATGTCGGACGACCGACCCATCTGTGTAAATGACAGCATCACCGTCTAACAAATTCTCGAAAATCAATGCTTGTACTTCCACCTCCACAGCAGCCGGATTTTCTTGTCTGCATTTTTTGTCTAGTTGGATGCAAACTGAAAAGGATGTGCAGAAATCTGTTGGCACTTGTATCCACTCCTCGCCAGGTTTTAAGTCCTCCAGTGAACACACCTGTTGAAGAATGTCTTCCGCTTGACCCATCCAAGACCTTCCTCTTTTTAACCTGCTGCCCTTCACCTTCCTAATTTCACTATGCAGTGGATGTTGTGTGTTTGTGTTGACTCTGAGGTAGGCATGTGCTCTGCAAATTTGTTGTCTGTCTTCATTGGTTGGAAAATCAAGAAGGTAGAGCATAGCCCTGCATGCTGTATCTCTTGTACATCCAAGAATAATGAGCATAGCTTCGTTTTGTATCATTTCCATCCTTTCTATCTGCTTACGGCTGAGAGTCAGGATCGCCATCACATACTCAAAAACAGACATGACCAGCCCCTCGTATAGGAGGCTTAGATGGCGCTGCTCACAGTTTGCTGCCGCCATCACCCGCAACGCAGCCAAACCCCGTTTGGCCTTTGTTATCACCTGGTCTATGTTCTCATTATAAGCAAGGCTTTGATCAAAATGTATCCCCAGGTAATTCATTGCCTGCGTTCTTTCCACAGTCTCTGAACACAGATTAACAGTACACTGCTGTAGTGGTGTAAAGTGATAGGACTGGGTATGTACTAGTTCACTGCATTATGATATGAGGTAGTCAGTTACCTTCACCACCATTTCCTGAAATATCTCTTTTAATCGTTTACTGAGGCTAAGTCAACCTCTAGTAATATCTGGGTTTTAAAAAACTTGGTTCTTCTTCTGGGGCTAAACAAAGTCCACCACGCTGGTAGGCCAGTGAACTATTCACTTTGCCATCATGGTTTAAACCCTTTACAGGTTATAGCGGCCAATTCCGGCCGCTGTCATAAAACGATCGTAGCGGCCGATTCCGGCCGTTACTATTATGCATTGTAAAATCGCGATCCCTCGGCTTTCCGACACTTCCGACCGCTACTTTCGCTTTCGCCGACAGCTTGACAACATGGCCGCCATTTGTAAACGCGATAGTATGAATTTGAACAGACTTTTACGGACAATTTTTGATAGTTTTTGGGATTTTTACGCTGTTTTTCAAAACGGATGTCGGCGATTCTTCAAGTGATAGCGGAGATTTCGCTAGGTTCAATTTAAATGACATTAAAGGGCACGAAGTTGACTATTAATCGGAGCTAGATATCAGTGCAAAGCGTTACTTTGCATTAGCAGTCTGAGTCGGACTTTAAATAAAGTGATTATGATTCTGAAAATGTGTTTGTAAATTGCCGTATAGATGACGGAAAATCACAAACAACATGCCGTATTTCGTAAATATTTTTGTTCATATATGGATTACCGACAACAATCACGTGACTAACATATTCTGCATGCTTTTCCCTTCATTGTGTTGTTTATTTAACTAAAATCGGTTGACTAACACCTTATTTGTGATGTTTTTACTAACGCGACCCGAAATTTTACCGAACCTGAAAAAATCTTGCCCGTTCAGGGCTAGAAAATGGACAAGCGTCTGCCCTGTAAAGGGTTAAATAGTAAATATTAATGGCACATCTCCATATTGTCTGATGTTGAGATTTTATATGTCCTGACTGGAGATTGAATAGTCACTTGTTCACTGTGTCTTCTTCTACTGCTTGTCATCTTCATCATCTTCCACTGTTGCCGTCAAGCGTCATGGGGGAGGACTAGTTGGCGTTTCAGCGCCCGGTGGATGGCACTGGATAGTGTCATTCTGTGTGATTGTACAATGTCTTTAATGTTGTCAGTATATTTTCTTCTCAGACGTCCTTTTCCTCTCGTAGCCGATTTTCTTTGATGTAGGGCCAGTGCTGTTAGTTTGTGGTGTTGTAATCTAATGAGATGGCCAAACCATTTGATCTTGTGTCTTTCAATAAATGTGGCACATGGTGTTAATCCCACTGTCTGTCTGATAACATCATTTCTTATTCGGTCTGGATTAGTTAAGTTGGCAGCTCTCCTCAAGCATCTCATCTCACAGTTGTTGATTTTGCAAAAGTGTGATTTGAATAATGTCCAAGTTTTGTCATTGATAGCATGGTGTAAATATGCTATTTATTATCTGTCATTTTGCTGACATTAATATACTTGGATGTTTCAATATGGTTGATAGTTGATGTATAAGCTTTCTGAAATCTTATTTAGATTTTTCAGTCTCATCTGCCATTTTCCGTGATCATACTCCCAAGATATTTGAATTCTTTAACTTGTTTCAGAGGTGTGCTATTTAACAGTATACTTTGTGGACCAGGAGACATGCTAACTTGCATTACTTCGGTTTTGGCTGTATTTATATTCATATTGTATCTGCTGTATATTGAACTCAGCTTATTAATATGATTTTGCAATTTGCCCCCGTCGCTATAAAACAGGCACTGATCATCTGCAAATAAAAGCTCATTTATTGCATGTGAATCTATATTCTGGTTGTGCTGGGTCTAATCTCATGTTTATCTCGAGTTGTTCATGTTGAGACCTCAGTTTCATTGATGCCTTTCCATTCTTTCATATTTTATCTTGCTGTTTATGTCATTTGTTTATGTCTTGAATCTTATAATTTCATCTTCATAATTTTTTATGTTGTTTTCCATTGATTCTCATTCATCATTTTCTTTAACTGTGAATATGTCAATTCATAGATGAAAATCATACTGACCAATAAAAAAATATCAGTTGAAATGAGAAAAAGAGTGCTGAAGTGCTACATAGAACCTGTGCTTTTGTATGGATGTGAAGCATGGCAGAAAAACCAATGAACAAGTCCTTCAAGAAACAAATGAAGATCGTAAACTGATTAGAGACATTAGACGCAGACAGTCAACATTTTTTGGGCATGTTATGAGAAGAAATGAATTGGAGAACTTGGTGACAACTGGCAAGATCGAAGGGAAGAGACCAAGAGGACCGAGAAGTAAACACCTGGATGGCTTGGCCATGTGGCATGGTCAAGACAGGAACACTGAGCTGATCCACGACTCTGGTGATCGAGTGAGATGGCAGAACATGACCGCCCACACTTATCGGCATGGCACATGATGGATGGATAGATGTCAATTCGGTCTCTTTGTCCTCCTCATCAGTAGTTGTTCTCCAGGTTTTGAACAATCTCTCAGACTTTTCATTTTTCTTGTGTGCTTTCTCTGATTTGTTTCCTGCTTTTTTTTTCTGAGTTCCCCTTGAAGTTTGAAAAGTAATATTCTGTTTTTAAAACCCATTATCAAGTGCCAGTATCATTCTTCCACATATATAATTATTGAGGAAATAAAAATGCAGAACACAATATGGTCTCATACTTGACCATAAGATTTTAAGTTTGGATTCTCGGAGGGGTAGACCGCCAGCTGCCTAATAACAAGAACAAATGAAATATAGAAGACACGTGTGTATTCAGAGAAACAATATCGGGAATATTTCAAATGCCTTCAAGACACAGAACCACCTACAGTGCAGGCTTATCCTAGAGATACAGCTTAGCATAAGCTGATAATGATCATGTACAGCCGTGTTCAGTTTTATATGTTGAACTTGGCCCATTAAATCTCACTGTGCTTCTGCTTCTATACACGCCATGCACCTATCCACACTATTCACACAACTTAAGTAGGTTAGTGAGATAAAAACCACACAGAATGAATACACATGCCAAACTAGTCACTGTGACAAAACCAAGTGTCTAGTTTCAATTATTCTGTCTCATATTTGAAAAATGTTCATCTGACCAGTCTCATGTGGTTTAGAAATATGGCCAATGGAGAGACATTTGAGGCATGTAGTTTTGAAATATGAACAGTGGGTAAATACATTGACAAACATAGAGACCCTAACCCATGACTAGAAACAGCTGTGTGAAATAATTTACAAATCAACAATTTCTGGAAAATATAATAGAAAAGGCAAAAAAAATCCCCGGAAGCCTTGGAGATGTGATTTTATAGAAGAATGCTGAAAATTAATTATACAGCCAAAATGAGCAATCTGGACGTTTTAAGGGAAGCTGAGTCACAAAGACAACTTATCACAAACATCAGAAAGAGGCATTCATTGTTTTTTGGCTATGTTATGAGAACACAAATACTGGAACATGTCGTGACAACCAGAAAGAATTGCAGAAAGAGAGATAGAGGAAGACAGCAGGAGAAGATTCTTGACAGTCTTGTGTCATGACTCGGAAAGGAGTCAACACACGAATTGATCCATGCCGTCGGAGATCACAATTTGCGGAGAGGCATGATCACCCACGCTAGCTGGCAAGGCACTGGATGATGATAATAGAACAAAGAGTAGATCAGATGTCTCAAATAAGGGAGAAATCTAGTACTGTGTGCACATTAAAAATTGTACTGTATTGAGGAGAACCTTCTTGTAATCTATTAAAGGAAGTGGGACCATATGAAGGTATCTTTGCCCAGTGCTAGTGATCTTTTGCAAACCAAACCAAACATTTTGTTGTTTCTCTTTCCAGATTTTGACATTCTCTATGAGATTCCTGCTCCAAGATATTCATTTGGAGGAAAGATCGGTCAGACAGTGACAACACTTGTGTTGAAGAAAAAATCAAGTCCAGATAGTTGACAAAATGTTCATTGTTGAATTTGTGGAAATATGTTTGTCTGTTAAATGCTAGTGAGCGATTTGTGAGTATCTAGATCAGTGTTTCCCAACGTGGGGCCCACGCCCTACAGGGGGGCAATTCGATTGTTAAGGGGAGCAATTCGAAAATGGAAGAAATCGGCTGGATATAACAAAATGGGCAGACTTGAGACTGAAGTTAACTAAATTGGAACCTGACATAAAATCTCTTTGCAGCAAGCATCAAGCGCAAGGACCTCACTAAATTTAAATAATAAATAATTACTAATAATTAAAATAATAAAGAAAAATCTTTCATTAAAATTATTTTGTACTTGAATTTCAGTTCTCCATTATATGCTTTGAAAATTTACTTACTGTGTCTGCTCAATAATTTCCTATTGATTTCTTCCTAAAACATATCATTCAAGTGTCTTTAGTGAACATTTCAATTTTTGAATATTAAAAATAATGTATATGTTAAGGGGGGGGGGGGGGGGGGGGGGGGGGGGGGGGGGGGGATAAGAATTTTAGAAAGGCTTAGGTGGGGCATAGCACAAAAAAGGTTGGGAAACACTGATCTCGATTATGATTTATAAGTCAAATTGGCATTTAAATCCATAGTTTGACAAATCTGTTGTTTTTATAACTGCAATAAATATTGAATACGAGCACAGAATTTGCAAGACTATTGTTATATTAAAAATATGTTGTCATGGTTGTGTACTGATCATTATTCTACATTGCTGATGCATTTGTTTTTCTCTGGTAACAATGTTACTTTGTTAGCAGATCTTTACAAATAAACATTGTCTTCTAAACATTTTTTGTGTGTGCTCGCTCGCTTTGAACTCAAGCGTAGTCCATACACATTATTTATAATAGCGATGGACTGAATTTTGCATGTGGATTAGTTTTCCTTATTACCATTGTCCCTCGCCATCAGGTGAACCCACTCCAACTTCTGAGGTACTTGTAATCTGTGTCCCCAAGTCAAGGACGAGAAATCAACACTTTAGTCCAGCTGACTGGTGTAGGAGTTGAACCTGCTATCTCAGCATCAGTACACCGGATGTTTAGGAATGAACGCTCTTATCCTTCGGCCAAGCTGATCTCCATTGATGCACCTGTAATGAACTTAGATAGTGATTTCCCCATTACACAGGAAGGCCAGCTATACATCGCTTCAGTTTACATCGTTTCGCTATAACGTCATCGTCACAGTGGGACATAACTTCACTTTACGTCGCTATGTTCCGCTATAACGTCGTCACCTGTGTTGCTATGCTGCGTTAATGTCGCCATTTTACATTTTGTGGAGTGCATTTTTCCAGGATTTATCGTGTAATCACCCATAATTATGAGTTAAAAGTGCACAGTAAGTGCTGAAAGTGTGTCTGGTTGTAAGAGAACCAGGAAAAGTGTTACTCTTGAAGTGAAGTTAGATGTGTTATGTCATTTTGAAGCTGGCGATCGGGCTGTTGATATCAGTAAAATCCATGGTTTACCTCCAACTACCGTAAGGACAATTCATGCAGGTGCTGACAAAATCAAAGAGGGTGCTAAAAACGTAACCCCTTTGAGTGCTTCCATGATCACTCATACTAGAAGTACTCTTATGGAGAACATGGAAGCACTATTGGCCGTCTGGATTGAAGACCAGAACCAATGGAATATGCCTGTGAGTAAGATGGTTATCCAAGAGAAAGCAAAGTCTCTATGAAGATCTAGCTAAGAAAGCAGTTGAGAGCAGTACTAGTAAAGCTGATGATAATTGTTGAGTTGAGTTAAGAACCGACATCACTGCACTCAGGACATTCCCATATGTGCTCCTTCTCCTCGTTCAACAGCCAGCAAAGAGTCATACTACTAATCGTTCCCACCGCTATCAGATTAAAAGTTCTCCTGGTCTTCCCCCTCAGTTTTGAGATTCTTCCAGAACCCCTGCTGATCCCCCGCAATCTCATTCTTTCCACATATGGGTTCTCAATTTGTTTCTCCACCTGGTCCCACAAGCGTACGACCACCTCCCCCTTGTCTATAGGCAAAATTCCACCAAGAGGTGCATTCCCTTCTAGCCTATCAGCCTGTTCATTTCCCCGTACACCTGCATGGCCAGGGCAAAATATCCATACAATTCTCACGATCTGTGACCTCTGAAGCGACGAGAGCCATTCCACACGAAACATTCCTTTCTCCACCTTGCTAAGCATACTCTTTGAATCCGTAATGAATACAACATGTGTTGCAGTAGTCTCCTCTAGCCACTGGAATGCCGCTGTTACTGCCTCCACCTCCATTCTCATGCTGGAGGTCGTAGTCTCATATGCCAGACTCTCCTTTTTCAAGACTCGCCCATTAGCCTTTGCAATAAAGCCCCAACCACTACGTCTGTTTCTCACCACTGACCCATCGGTGTAGATGACTATGTCACCTTGATGTGTGTTGCTCTGGATCAGCTGTTGCACTTCAAACTCAGTGCGGCCCGCTGCCCATTCTCTGCACTCACGACCCAGTGTTATTATTACATTGTGCCAGTCCGTCATGTCTTCCGGACCTACAACCCACTCTCTTTCACGATTGATGGTCTCTAGATCACACATCTGACTTATAGAAAGTTCTGCCTGTGCCATCCAGGACCTGCCTCGTCTTAGTCTATGACCCTTGACCATATCAATGGCTGCATACAGCGGGTGATCCCTGTCTGCGGCAACTCTCAGGTACCATTTGGCCTGCAGGACCGTCATTGTTTATAGCGCCAGGATATGCCTCATGCATATAATTGTTGTGTCCTTTGTGCACCCCAGGATTAACCACATGGTGGCATTCTGTATGCGCTCCAACCTTTCAAGCTGGCTCTTTGATACTGTCAGCAGCCCCAAACCATACTCAATGACAGAAAGTATTAACTGCTGAAAGAGCCTGTACAGCATCCTCTAGTCTACCCTGGTTGCTGCCATAGCCCTCAATGCATTAAGTTCCCTACCAGCCTTCACCACCAAAGCCTCCACATGATCCTTAAAAGACAAACACCTGTCAAATGTGATACCCAAGTACTTCAATTTACTCTCTCGACTAAGAGGACATCCATTCAACATAATACCTGGAACGTCTGCCTTGACAATCCGGTTATCCAAGGAGTACCACACAACCGATGCCTTCTCTGGGTTTATAATGGCCTCTGCGTCCCTGCACCACTCTGCCACCCTGTCTACCGCCACCTATAAGTCTTTCGCCAGACTGGCCCTGTCTCTGTCCTGTCTGTACACCAGCACATCATCTGTAAATGTCAAGATTCTACCCACACATGGTGTCTCAAAAGCTGCGATTTTGCTGGTATAGACATTAAAGAGCACTGGGGACAAGGCAGATCCCTGCGGCAACCCAGGTGTAATCGTACAGGGATCAGAAGTCCAGGAACCCATGCGCAGTACAATGTTACGCTCATAAAGGACTGCCGCAACCCATCTAACAAGGCAAGGGCAGACCTCCATGTCCAACAGTGTGTATTAACCGATCATACCTGACCCTGTTATACGCATCCTCCAGGTCAAGAGCTACCGCCACTGTCTCCTGTTTATCATGGAAGCCCTCGTAGACATCAAATGCAAAAGTTGCAGCATTGGCCAAGGAGTTCTTTCCCGGCCGGCAGCTCCCGAGTCCTTGGGGAAGCAGATTACAATTTTCCAAATGTTGCTGGAGCCTGCGTGCTACTATTTTTTCGAGGACTTTGCCATACATGATTTGCAGGGTTATGATTCGGTATCCATTAAGTCTGGAGTGATCCTTACCTGGCTTTGGGAGGGGGACCAGGAGCCATGCAGCCAATCATGGGGTATTTCCGCCATATTGATGCTTAGGTTGAAACAAAGAGCCATCTCCTCTAAGTCCCCATCACTGATGATAGTTTTGGAGCGAGTCATGGTTTTAATGCTTCTATGTCCCAATAATTCTACCACTCGCCCTCCAACCCACCTCTATTTTTTGTTTTGGTTGCGTATCCCTTACGGGACGTTGCAGTCAACACCAGCATTTTCAGCTGTTGTTGATATACTAGGCAAGTGTTACATTCAGTAGTTTGCCATTGCTTTCTGAACGACTGGCTCCCATACCAGCACGTTATAACACAACGCGACACGGTCTGCTGCACAAATCAGTCGCAGCTGAGCTTCGAACGCCTGGTACCCAGCTCACAAACCGTGTTCGCAAGCCTTTAGCCACGTAGCCAATAAATATCAACAGCCATCAAAATAAACATTACATGGTACACTGTATTTCATTTAATTCTTTGGGAAATAGTGTTTCGTTATACATCGTTTCACTTAAAGTCGCGTTTTAAACAACGTTAGCAGGGCCTTCCTGTATTACTTTGAGGATCTGTTATTAAACATGGACATATGTGTAAAGTTGCCATTTACGATGAACTCATGAAGTTCACACGACAAAAGGGTTACAGTTTAACACAATACCTAGGATCTAGAAGCTGAGGTGGTAGAGTGGGTAGTGCACTAGCCTGTCTAGACACTGGTCTGGGTTCAATAACCAGCAGAGGCAGGATTACTTTTGGGGCAGATCCAGCTTCATAAAAATGAATGTCAGACAATTTATTACATTTTCTGGGAATTGTCTGGCAAGGATAAGTGACAAGGAAGGGAGCTGGCTAACAGAAAACTTCTATATCGTAGCCTAGAATATGTGAAGGCCCAACACTAAACTCCAACAGTGGTTTCTGTTACGTGATTACTTTGACTTGTTTTAATCTTAATTGGAGACTGGATAGTTAACTCCGCAGCAGTTTATTGTTAGTAATGTTTCATGTAGAGTGGGCCTCCAACAGGATAAATAATAAAAGTTAGCACTAATGTATAATTTAATGACACCGCCGCAATCCTTTTTTCTTCTTCCTCATATAGGATAAGCAGCAAAACGCGTTATTTGTGATAGGAGCAGTTTTAACAATTATCTCTGGTTTCGATTCCATGAGTTGCATCCCTTTGCACATAGCAACAACAAAAATACACCTTTGTCCTTACATAGAAGTAATTGAAGGTTGGCTTACACACCAGCGCTGCAACACATCACATGATCGTCTTTGCCGCTTTGCGTAGCACATTACAACACAACTAATATTTCAACTTCAAAGTCCAAAGCAGGCTACCATGACAACTGAAGCAGTGGGGCACTAGAGACAGTTGACTGCCTATCAGAAACAATACTCTTCCCTAGTTTTCCAGTTCTGTCTGGTCTCCCTTTACATAAATTTTTTGACTTGTAAATGGTTGTTTGAGGGCTGCTAGGTGTCTGTGTTTGGGAGTTGATGAACGCTAGTGGCGATCTCGTCATCAGTCTGCTTGAGAATGAGAGTAGAGTCCTGAAACTGGGTGTTTGTTCATGAGAGTATTTTAGTTTGTGTCAGACTTGTTGCATTCTTTTACTTTGGACTCAAACGTAGTCCATACACACGCTACTGCTTCAAGTAAACTGGACTGTTAACATTACTACATTCATAATCAGTGTATCTTAATATGAACGTGGAGTTGGTCTGGCTGGTGTGGGGAAAACTTACATCCAGCAATAAAGAATCCTTGCAGTAAAGATAAGTAGATCTTCAATCCCAGCAGCAACAATAAGTAGATCTTTAATCCCTGCAGTAAAGATAAGTAGATCTTCAATCCCGGCAGTAAAGATAAGTAGATCTTTAATCCCTGCAGTAAAGATAAAGAGATCTTCAATCCCTGCAGTAAAGATAAGTAGATCTTCAATCCCGGCAGTAAATATAAAGAGATCTTCAATCCCGGCAGTAAAGATATGTAGATCTTCAATCCCTGCAGTAAAGATAAGTAAATCTTCAATCCCTGCAGTAAAGATAAGTAGATCTTCAATCCCTGCAGTAAAGATAAGTAGATCTTCAATCCCTGCAGTAAAGATAAGTAGATCTTCAATCCCGGCAATAAAGATAAGTAGATCTTCAATCCCTGCAGTAAAGATAAGTAGATCTTCCATCCCTGCAGTAAAGATAAGTAGATCTTCCATCCCTGCAGTAAAGATAAGTAGATCTTCAATCCCTGCAGTAAAGATAAGTAGATCTTTAATCCCTGCAGTAAAGATAAGTAAATCTTCAATCCCTGCAGTAAAGATAAGTAGATCGTCAATCCCGGCAGTAAAGATAAGTAGATCGTCAATCCCAGCAGTAAAGATATGTAGATCTTCAATCCCGGCAGTAAAGATAAGTAGATCTTCAATCCCATCAGTAACAATAAGTAGATCTTCAATCCCGGCAGTAAAGATATGTAGATCTTCAATCCCTGCAGTAAAGATAAGTAGATCGTCAATCCCGGCAGTAAAGATATGTAGATCTTCAATCCCGGCAGTAAAGATAAGTAGATCTTCAATCCCATCAGTAACAATAAGTAGATCGTCAATCCCGGCAGTAAAGATAAGTAGATCTTCAATCCCTGCAGTAAAGATAAGTAGATCTTTAATCCCTGCAGTAAAGATAAGTAAATCTTCAATCCATGCAGTAAAGATAAGTAGATCGTCAATCCCGGCAGTAAAGATAAGTAGATCGTCAATCCCAGCAGTAAAGATATGTAGATCTTCAATCCCGGCAGTAAAGATAAGTAGATCTTCAATCCCATCAGTAACAATAAGTAGATCTTCAATCCCGGCAGTAAAGATATGTAGATCTTCAATCCCTGCAGTAAAGATAAGTAGATCGTCAATCCCGGCAGTAAAGATATGTAGATCTTCAATCCCGGCAGTAAAGATAAGTAGATCTTCAATCCCGGCAGTAAAGATATGTAGATCTTCAATCCCGGCAGTAAAGATATGTAGATCTTCAATCCCGGCAGTAAAGATATGTAGATCTTCAATCCCGGCAGTAAAGATAAGTAGATCTTCAATCCCGGCAGTAAAGATATGTAGATCTTCAATCCCGGCAGTAAAGATAAGTAGATTTTCAATCCCGGCAGTAAAGATAAGTAGATCTTCAATCCCGGCAGTAAAGATAAGTAGATCTTCAATCCCGGCAGTAAAGATATGTAGATCTTCAATCCCGGCAGTAAAGATAAGTAGATCTTCAATCCCAGAAGTAAAGATAAGTAGATCGTCAATCCCAGCAGTAAAGATAAAGAGATCTTGAATCCCGACATTAAAGATAAGTAGATCTGCATTCCCGGCATTAAAGATATGTAGATCTGCATTCCTGACAGTAAAGATAGATGAATCAAATCAACGTGAACTTAAACATCTAAAGGTCAAAATGATCCTGCCACTGGGAACACGAGCATTAGAAACTGCCATTACAGCTCAACATTGACAACACCGGAGGTACAATTTGTAACAGCCGACAAATCCGGACGATCCGTTCATGGAATACCTCAGCAGTCAAGTCTTCCAGCCGGGGTTATGAGACAATGTACCGTACAGGAGAAGTTCTAAAAGACTGGCTGATTTTAAGCAAAAGCATGGTCAATCACCAAGATCAAATAATTATTCTGCGCCTCAGAACAGAGCATAATATATTATGCAACCAGAAGTGTACACAATTTAAAATAGGGAGTCAGCCATGTTCACAAGTGGATTGGTGCTGCATACAGCGGATCATATAATCCAAGACAGCCCAAAATAAGACATCTAGGCAAACCTTCTGACCTAGAAAGACCACAGTGGAGGATAAACTCTATGGACATTGTAGTTATAGACATATTTTAAGTGAACACACAAGAGACAACATTGCAGTTATAGACATATTTGAACGAACATACAAGAAACAACATTGCAGTTAAAGATATATTTCAAGTGAACATACAAGAAACAACATTGCAGTTATAGACATATTTGAACGAACATACAAGAGACAACACTGCAGTTAAAGATATATTTCAAGTGAACATACAAGAAACAACATTGCAGTTAAAGATATATTTCAAGTGAACATACAAGAGACAACATTGCAGTTATAGACATATTTCAAGTGAACATACAAGAGACAACATTGCAGTTATAGACATATTTCAAGTGAACATACAAGAGCCAACATTGCAGTTATAGACACATTTCAAGTGAACATACAAGAAACAACATTGCAGTTATAGACATATTTCAAGTGAACATACAAGAGACAACATTGCAGTTATAGACATATTTCAAGTGAACATTTGTTTGTTTTTTTTTGTTTGTTGTTTGTCCATCAAGAATGATGATGACCATTCATTTCATCCAGTGGGGTTGAAGGTGTGGAGCCGTGGGTTCTAAGATGGCTGATAAGGCCTATTTTGGCTCGAAATGTTCTTTGACAATGTGGACAAAGAATGCTTGACGTCTCTGGAGGAGGATTTCCTGCAGTGGTTTTTCTGTCCTGCCTTTTCTTCACAGCTCTTGCAGTCCTGGTTGCCTCACATATGACTGCACCTTTGCGCAATGATGCACGCCACGAATTTCGGTCTCTGGCTGCAGCCTCCCAGGTGTCATGAGGAATTCCAAAAGCATTCAGTGAAATTTTCAGAGTGTCTTTAAAACGTTTCCTCTGGCCACCTTGGGAGCGTTTATCACAATGCAGTTCGCTGTAAAAAATTCGTTTAGGGAGCCTGTGATCTGGCATGCGAGTCAAGTGACCAGCCCAGCGAATCTGATTCTTCATCAGTAGAGTGTGGATACTGGGCATGGATGCTCTTTCTAGGACTTCAGTGTCTGGAATCTTGTCTTGCCATTTAATCTTCAGTAGCTTCCTTAGGCAGACTGTGTGGAAGTGGTTTAATTTCCTAGCGTGTCGCTGATAAACATTCCAGGTTTCACAAGCATATAGCAGTGTGGATAATACAACTGCTTTGTAGACTTTTAGCTTTGTTTGCAGGCTTATTCCAGTTCTGTCCCATACATTCTTGTACAGTCTGCCAAAGGCTGCACTGGCCTTGGAGATTCTTGCATTCACTTCGTCATCGATTGTGGCAGCTTGTGACAGGGTGCTGCCAAGATAGGTAAATTTGTCCACAACACTTAGTCTATGATCATTCACTTTGATATTCGGCACAAGTGTGATTATTCCCTGGAGCTGGCTGGTACATAACTACAGTCTTCTCCAAGTTGATATTGAGCCCAAAGTTGGCACAGGCATGTGAGAAAGCTGAAACATTATGTTGCATGTCCGCCTCTGAGTTGGCGTATAGAGCGCAATCATCAGCAAACAGGAGCTCTCTGACGGTGCCGCTGTTAATTTTGGTTTTAGCTTTCAGCCTTCTGAGATTGAATAACTTTCCATCCATACGGTAGTTGATGTCTATTCCAATGTCGTCGTTCTCGAAGGCATTCATCAACATGGCTGAAAACATGAGGCTGAACAGTGTTGGTGCCAGGACACATCCTTGCTTCACTCCATTGGTGACAGGAAAGGGTTCAGACAGCTCACCATTTTCCTGTACTCTTGCCTGCATGCCGTCATGAAATAGCCGCACTATTTGGACAAACTTTCGTGGACAGCCATATTTTGCCATAATCTTCCACAGTCCTTCTCTGCTGACTGTATCAAAAGCCTTGGTAAGGTCAATGAAAGTGGAGAACATTTCGCAGTTCTGTTCCTGACATTTCTCTTGCAGCTGCCTTGCAGCGAAAATCATGTCAACAGTTCCACGTTCTTTTCTGAAGCCACATTGACTCTCAGGAAGAAGACCTTGATCGAGATGGGCTGTGAGGCGATTGAGAAGAATTCTGGCGAGTATCTTCCCTGCAATTGAAAGCAAGGAGATGCCTCGGTGGTTGTCACAGGATTGGCGGTTTCCTTTACGTTTGTAAAGGTGGACTATTGACGCGTCCTTAAAATCTTGTGGCATGGTCTCGTTCATCCATATGTTTGTGAAGACTTGGTGAAGCTGCTCTGTTAGGACCGGCCCACCTGCCTTGTATATCTCTGCTGGGATGGAGTCAGGACCAGGTGCCTTGCCGCTGGAGAGTTGCTGGATGGCTTTGTTTATTTCCACTATGGTTGGCAGGTCATCAAGAGTCTCATTGGTGGGAACTTGAGGAAGGCAATTGATGGTTTCATCATCGAAGAAGGAAGTTGCATTTAAGATTTTGCTGAAATGCTCTGCCCAGCGTTGGAGGATTTCTTTCTTATCGGTGACCAATGTTCCCCCGTCTGCACTGAGGAGGGGAACTATGCCTGGTGATGAAGGACCATAGACCGCTTTCAGTGAGTCGTAGAAGTTTTTCATATCGTGTCTGTCAGCAAAGCCCTGAATTTCATCAGCTTTGCTGCTCAGCCAGGAGTCCCGCATGTGCCGAAGTTTCTGCTGCACTACTCTCTGAATGTTCTTGAAAGCATCTTTTTTTGATGTTGACTTTGGGTCATTCAAATGTGCCTTGAGGAGAAGATGTTTCTCGGTCAGCAATTGGTTGATGTCTTCGGAATTTTCATCAAACCAGTCTTTGTGCTTTCGGGGGGCTGGACCCAGGATTTCCATAGCAGTGTTGTAAATCGTGTCCTTTAGGGCTCTCCATTCTGTTTCTGTATCCTGTTTAGCTTCAGCATTGGGCTTGAGGCGGTCTTCCAGCATATTTTCAAATGACTGCTGCATTTTCTTGCTGTTTAGGCGGGTGACATTTAGCTTTGTTTGCATTTTCGCCCCTTGAGGACGCCGTGGTGGCCTGATGTGGATGTTCATTTTCGAGACAATGAGACGATGGTCTGTCCAACATTCGGCACCACACATGGATTTTGTCACTCGAACGTCTTGTCTGTCACTCCTCCTGACGATGACATAGTCAATGAGGTGCCAGTGTTTCGAGCGAGGGTGCATCCACGATGTCCTATTTCTCATGGGGAGACGGAAAATTGTGTTCGTAATCAGGAGATCATGTTCGGCACATGTCTGAAGGAGGCGGAGTCCATTGCTGTTACAATTTCCGACTCCATGCTTTCCAATAATGCCACTCCAAGAGGTGGTGTCCGTGCCTACTCTGGCATTGAAATCCCCAAGGAGTATAAGTTTGTCTCCTTTGGGAACAGATGTTAATACATTGTGCAGGTCCTCATAGAACTTATTCTTGACATCATCTTCGTTGGTCATAGTTGGTGCGTAGACACTCACAATGGTTGCGTGCTTCCTTCCATTCAGCAGAGGCAACTTCATGGTCATGAGCCTGTCGTTTACAGCCTTTGGAAATCCAGCTAATTTGCCGACCAGGGCCGACTTAATGGCAAATCCCACACCGGATTGGCGTCTTTCCTCGCTTTTCCTTCCACTCCAGAAAAATGTGTAGCCGGCACCAATTTCACAGATTTGGCCTTCTTCTGCAAGTCGTGTCTCGCTCAAGGCTGCAATGTCGATGTTGTACCTGCCCAGTTCTCTCCCAATCAGTGCTGTGAACATACAAGAGCCAACATTGCAGTTATAGACATATTTCAAGTGAACATACAAGAGACAACATTGCAGTTATAGACATATTTCAAGCCAACGATAAGGAAGAGGTTAGCATGGCTGAATGGATAGGAACGCTGGCTCTTGAACATCCTGTGTACTTATGTCGGGGTAGCGAGTTAAACCCATACACCGATCAGTTGAACTAAAATGTTGACTTCTCGTCCTTGACCTGGGGACGTAATTAACAAATACCTCAGAAGTCGGAGTGGGTTCTCCTGGTGGCGAGGGACACTGGCAAAAGGGAAAGCTAATCCACACACAACAACCAATCCACTGCACTAAAGTAGAAGCACGTGTGGAGTCTTACGCTTAGGCTCAAAGCAAGGAGCGGGGGGGGGGGGAAGAAATGACCAAGATGACGTAACAAGTACACCACCGCAGAACATGTTAGAAACCAGCTGACCTGACACTGTCGCAAGAACAGATGATGTCGTAAATAGTCAGATGGGGAGAGGGAGGTGGTGCCATGCTCCAGACACCCTGACAATTTCGGAGAACGGAGAAATGGACCACACTACAAGAACCCCGGTGGAAATTGAAAAGTCTAGTTTTTGTTTTTCTGGAACAGATGGATGGACTGTCGACTTATGTCAAGATGGAACAAGCTGTATAAAATATCACCCTGATAGGACAGATAGCAAACGAGGAAGCTGCAAGCCTGACTGGAGCAAGACAGGACGGTCTGACGTGTGTGAGTTGAGTGTCTATATGGTAGGAGATGGGAGCAAGACAGGGCGGTCTGACGTGTGTGGATTGAGTGTCTATATGGTAGGAGATGGGAACAAGACAGGGCGGTCTGGCGTGTGTGGGTTGAGTTTCTATATGGTAGGAGATGGGAGCAAGACAGGGCGGTCTGGCGTGTGTGGGTTGAGTGTCTATATGGTAGGAGATGGGAGCAAGACAGGACGGTCTGACGTCTTTGGGTTGAGTGTCTATATGGTAGGAGATGGGAACAAGACAGGGCGGCCTGGCGTGTGTGGGTTGAGTGTCTATATGGTAGGAGATGGGAGCAAGACAGGGCGGTCTGGCGTGTGTGGGTTGAGTGTCTATATGGTAGGAGATGGGAGCAAGACAGGACGGTCTGGCGTGTGTGGGTTGAGTGTCTATATGGTAGGAGATGGGAGCAAGACAGGGCGGTCTGGCGTGTGTGGGTTGAGTGTCTATATGGTAGGAGATGGGAACAAGACAGGGCGGCCTGGCGTGTGTGGGTTGAGTGTCTATATGGTAGGAGATGGGAGCAAGACAGGACGGCCTGGCGTGTGTGGATTGAGTGTCTATATGGTAGGAGATGGGAGCAAGACAGGGCGGTCTGGCGTGTGTGGGTTGAGTGTCTATATGGTAGGAGATGGGAGCAAGACAGGACGGTCTGGCGTGTGTGGGTTGAGTGTCTATATGGTAGGAGATGGGAACAAGACAGGGCGGCCTGGGCGTGTGTGGGTTGAGTGTCTATATGGCAGGAGATGGGAGCAAGACAGGACGGCCTGGTGTGTGTGGGTTGAGTGTCTATATGGTAGGAGATGGGAGCAAGACAGGGCGGTCTGGCGTGTGTGGGTTGAGTGTCTATATGGTAGGAGATGGGAGCAAGACAGGACGGTCTGGCGTGTGTGGGTTGAGTGTCTATATGGTAGGAGATGGGAGCAAGACAGGACGGTCTGACGTGTGTGGGTTGAGTGTCTATATGGTAGGAGATGGGAGCAAGACAGGACGGTCTGACGTGTGTGGGTTGAGTGTCTATATGATAGGAGATGGGAGCAAGATAGGACGGTCTGACGTGTGTGGGTTGAGTGTCTATATGGTAGGAGATGGGAGCAAGACAGGACGGTCTGACGTGTGTGGGTTGAGTGTCTATATGGTAGGAGATGGGAGCAAGACAGGGCGGTCTGGCGTGTGTGGGTTGAGTGTCTATATGGTAGGAGATGGGAGCAAGACAGGACGGTCTGACGTGTGTGGGTTGAGTGTCTATATGGTAGGAGATGGGAGCAAGACAGGACGGTCTGACGTGTGTGGGTTGAGTGTCTATATGGTAGGAGATGGGAGCAAGACAGGACGGTCTGGCGTGTGTGGGTTGAGTGTCTATATGTTAGGAGATGGGAGCAAGACAGGACGGCCTGGAGTGTGTGGGTTAAGGGCCTATACATCAGTGGAGGATAACAGGCAAAAACAGAGCAAACTTTATCACAGAGGGACCGTGGTCAGTTCTCACTTCATTAGAAAGTGTCGCCTCTGCACAGGCTGCCCACGTTGAGGTGAAGGAGGCTTTAGTTTGTATAAACCCAGATCTTGACACATCAGTGCCCCTATATCCCGGCATGGTGGTTCATTCGCTTACTTTCCACAATAATGACCTCGGCTCAATCCCCAGTGACAGGACTTGTTTCCTGGACCAATATGGCTCTGGGATCGATCCATCCACATACACTGAATACCGGATTCGTTTCTGTGAGTTGTCGGGGCAGGGTGGTGACCAGGAATGGATCTGCTACTCCCACCTCATTATTCCATGACCCTAGTAAATACAGAGACTTATCACTTTACGGCAGTGTCTATCTCGTGAATATTTCTTACCAAGACATCCTTCCTCGTTAAAAACAACAAAAAACAGAAGCCTTGCAGCGTTTGTTATTCCGTCGTCTTTGTTCCTCACATCATATATTAAGATTTGTTATACAGCTGGTTGAACGGACGCTTTGTTCCTTATCGTTCACAACACGAGGCTCACATGGCCTGGATAAGCTCGGAGTTCAGTCACTTATGCCACTTCTTGGCTCTTGACCCAGTTTATGCAATCAGTCCACGCGGAACGTGAGTTTACGCTAGTCACGAGCTACTCTACGCCAGGCCGCCACCTGTTGTAACTCTCGCATGACGTCAGGAACTCTAGGGTACCGACATAAACGTGATTAATTGTACGCGCCATCTCTGTATTTAAAGGACGGCTGCACTTTAGACATGGCAGTCTTATTTCCTGTCGTTTCTTGGTTTCCCCTGGCCTTAAAAACTAAATGTGCGCGCCAAAAATATTCGCCCCTTCCCTTCACATTCATTTTTTTGCGAGTTGGAATCTTGAAAGAAATGACATTCATTCATACCTCTGTCGAAGGTCACTGTGGCACCGCGGCGAAGCAACAATACTCAGTATGGCCATCATTGTATGGGCGCGATGCCTATCTCCGCTTCAATCATACCAGAAATCTGAACAAAGAAGACGCAAGCAACAGATTGCACAATTTATCGCCTAACACAGGGGTGGGCAAACTACGGCCCGCGGGCCGCATGTGGCCCGCCAAGTGATTTTATGCGGCCCGCGAGGGCATTTAGAAATAAAAATGTTTAATTAGTTTTTAGGTTATTTCGTTGAATTTTACAGAATTTCATGTACCGTTATGAGTGTCAATAACAAACGTAAGAGTGAAGATGAATGCCGTGTTTTTAATGATGAATGGACAACTAAGTACTGTTTTATAAAAGTTGGTAGCAAATCAGTTTACTTGTTGTGTCGTGAGTCAGTGGCTGTCTTCAAGGAGTACAATTTAAAAAGACATTATCAAACAAAACATTCCGATTTCGGATACAATTTAACGACCGAAGAGAAGGAGAGGAAATGCTTTGATTTGGTGAAAAATTTGGAGAAACAGCAAACTGTTTTCGCTAAACAAGATGCAGCAACTGAAGCTAGTCTTATGCTGTCACACAGAATTGTAAAACAGAACAAGCCATTTTCTGATGGCGAGTTCATCAAGGAATGTTTGCTAAATGCAGCAAACATTATGAGTCCAGAACCCAAAAAAAACAGATTTGACAACATAACTTTATCAAGGAGAACTGTGGTCAGACGTGTTGACAAGATCAGCGACAATTCGATGCATAAACTTCAAGATGTACACGATACTGCCCAATTATTGATATTTATACGTGGAATAAACACTTCTTTCAAACTCACTGAAGAGTTACTGAGTGTTGAGTCACTCAAAGACACAACCACAGGCCATGATATATTCAATGCTGTTACTAACTGTGTTGAAAGAACTGGGTTGGTTTGGAACAAGATGGCAAGTGTTACAACTGACGGAGCTCGTGCTTTGACTGGAAAAAATGTAGGTCTGGTAAAGTTGATAAGTGATAAGATTAAAGCAGAATATCCAGACCACACATTACCACTTCACTATCTTTCATCAAGAAAGTATGTGTAAAGCTGTTTTGAATATCAAGCATGTTATTGACCCAGTTGTCAGTGTCATCAACCTCATCAGATCAAGAGGACTTAATCACAGACAGTTCAAGTCATTATTTGACGATTTGGAAACAGAACATTCCGATGTCCTGAACCACACCAATGGTTCGATGGCTGAGTCTCGGCAAGGTGTTGAGGCGAGTGTGGGACCTCAGAGAAGAAATAGTGATGTTCCTAGAGATGAAGGGCATTGCATGTGACTTTAATACTAACATTGTCAATAAAGAGTGGCAGTAGTTTGACATTGCTTTCTGAGCGGCCGGCTCAGTATCCCGCAAGTCACGAGCGGTTCTACCCCCGCTCGTGACTTGCGGGATACTGAGCCGACCGCTCAGAAAGCAATGGCAAACTACTGAGCGTAATCTTGCCAAGCGATCAACATGCAGCTGAAAGATGCTGGTGTTGACAGCTAAGTCCTGTAAAGGATATACTAAAAAAAAAATAAAACAAAATTGAAATTATGGAAAAGTTAAATGAACTGAATGTCAAACTTCAGGGTAATGGTGTGTTTGCATATGAATTGTATGTATATGTAAAATCATTTCAGGCAAAACTCTCACTGTTCTCCAGACAAGCAAGTGAAAAAAGATTTTGTCACTTCCCTTTGCTGAAACAAGAAACCATTTCTGGTGAAATGACTGAAAAGTACAAAGCCCAATTAGATGCACTGACTGAAGAATTTGGATGGAGATTCCAAGATTTCAAGAACGTAGAGCCACAGTTCAATATTCTCAGTTCCCCTTTCAGTGCAGAAGCTGATACAGCCACAGAGGATATACAGTTGGAGCTGCTTGACTTACAAGCAGATCATGACATGAAAAAGAAATTCAAGACAGATAGTTTGCTGGATTTCTATGGATCTTTATCACAAGAATCATTTCCCAACTTGAAAAACTTTGCAGCTAAACTTTTATCATTATTTGGATCAACATACATTTGCGAACAAGCATTCTCTTGCTTGAAGATCAACAAATCTAAGAATAGGTCTTTATTGTCGGGCTGCAACTTGTATGCTGTCATGCGAATTTCAACAAGTAGGCCTAAACTTGCTCCAGATTTCAAGAATATTGTCAAAAATTGGAAGCAGTTACATACATCTCATTAGAAATCAACAACTGTAGTGACAATATAGTCGCTGTGTGTCTAAATTAAAGCCATTGATAGATAATAAAGAATATTTGTTATAATAACAAGTCGTAAAATCGTGTTAACAAATTAGTAAAAGTTTTTGTCCATATTGTCAAATATAATGTATAAGTGTATAAGTAAAATAAAATTGCAATAATTATTTATTTATACAGCTTAATAACCTATAAATAATTAATAATTATTTATTGTGATAGGTTGCTGTAAACAAAATGGATATATATATATATATATATATATATATATATATATATATATATATATATATATATATATATATATATATATATATATATATATAGCCGGCTGCCTGGCCGAGGTGTTAGCAGCTTTCTCCGTTAATCCCGAATACTCTCGTGGTTAACGTGAGCGGACGAGAATTTGAAGTGGTTCGAGTCACGCCAGTGACTTATGAGAGTATGCAGCCGGTCGCTCAGAAAGTCGTGGCGTGCTGATGAGCGTAATCTAGCCTAGGAATCAACATACAGCTGAAAGATGCTGGTGTTGACCGCAATATCCTGAAACAGGATGGAAACGCGGGGGAATATATATATATCCCGCCAATAGCTTTACATTTGTCAATGCAGCCCACCACACGAAAAGTTTGCCCACCCCTGGCCTAACATATTTGCCAGTGCTTAACTCGTCAGGTGCATACTTCTCCCGCCTCTTCTTCTTACTGCTCTTACCGCAAAGCGTCCCAGAGAGGAGGGAATACAATTGTCTGCTATCTGCCGTCTTGTTTCTTGTGTTATATGTGATATATGTTCC
Source organism: Cepaea nemoralis (assembly GCA_014155875.1). Lineage (NCBI taxonomy): Eukaryota > Metazoa > Mollusca > Gastropoda > Stylommatophora > Helicidae > Cepaea > Cepaea nemoralis. The sequence continues at coordinate 3,946 of JACEFZ010018005.1, read as the reverse complement.
ATTGTCGTAACGTGCATTCTCCTCCTCCTCCTAATCCTCCTCCTCCTTCTTCTCCTTCTTTTTCTGCTGCTGCTGCTGCTCCTATCACCACCACCACCACCACCACCACCACCACCACCACCACCATTACTACTATTACTTTTTTCCTACTGTTTTTTTTTTTTTTTTTACTGTAAAACGTCGTAGAGAGAATGTTAAAACAATTTTTGTGTTTGGCTTGTCTTGTTGTTTTTCTTAATGCCATATTTGATTTCTTCAGTGTCTCTGACACTGCCTGCATGTAACCGGGTCGTGCTCTGGCCTTGGTTTCCCAATGTGCTCACGTAGAACGCTCTAACCGCTGGTTGATCTCGTTCCATGGGTTAGAATTAAACTGTAAGAGGACACAGATTATAGTCGTCATTAAGTAGAAGGAAATACCACAATGTAATATACAAGTAAATGGGAATCTTAAATCAAGTGAATCGGTACAATTATCTCGGAACAGTTATAACATCTGATGGGAGATGCCTTGAAGAGATTAGAACAAGAATCGTCATGGCGAAGGCGGCCTTTTGCAAAATGAAAAACATACTGGACCATTAAAAGATGTAATTTGCAACGAGAAAAAGAGTATAGAATCTGTGCATTTGTATGGATGTGAAGCGTGGACAATGAGCAGACAAGCTGGGAAAAAAAAACACATCTGATGGCTGTGGTAAATGTGGTTCCTGAGAAAAATGCAAAGAAAACCATGGACAGACAGAACAACCAATGACCAAGCCCTACAAGAAACAAATGAAAACCGTAAACTGATTAGAGAAATCAGTAGACAGTCACAATTTGTTTGGTCACGCTATGAGAAGAACTAAATTGGAGAACTTGGCTGACAACTGGCAAGATCGAGGTGAAGAGAGCAAAAGGAGGGACAGTGAAGTAAATACCTGGATGGCTTAGCCACGTTGTATGGTCGAGACAAGAACACTGAGCTGATCCACTTCTTTGGTGATCGAGTGAGATGGCAGAATATGACCGCCCACGCTTACCGGCATGACACATGATGGATGGATGGAGCAACATGCGACTTGTAGCATAAATCACAGATACAGTTTACATTTATAAAAGACTACATAAAATATCACATAAAAGATCTAAACAATCATGTCAAAACGTTGTTTACTCTATTCCCTTGTTATCTGTAACACGAAATATAGCGGGCCCGTTAGTATAATCGTCAGGGGCTTACACTGATGATGTCATGAGCGTGGTAGGACAAAGGTTCTCACCCTTTCTGTCTTTCTCAGAAAGACCAGTCACCCATTCCTTTGTGCATTCATGCCTACAGAACGGCATTGTTCTATCACTTCACAGACGCCTGGTAGGTTCTTGCTAAACTGATTTCGAACCAAGTAAACAACTTTATGAACACTAGGCAGTCTTAAGGAATCAAAAGAGTGAAAATGGCGTAGTGTAGCTAATCATTGCCGCTTGTAACCCATTTCAAGCAAACCACACTACAACAGACAAACGACTATAAGAAAAAGATTAGAGAATAAGTGGGAAGTGGAGAAGCCATGGCCGCTCCAGTGTGGGTTCAACATGTGTTGAAACAGCCACTGTTTGGAACACTGCTTTTCTCACCGGAACTTGGGACGGAATAAACAGGCGTGCCTTATCAGACACACTTAAATTAGGTGCTTGTGAAGACGCAGTATGGCACCTCCCGGCGTAATTTATGATGTTGATGATGGTTAGATATGACGTCATGACCCGTCGGAAGGGTTCTTGTTGAAAAGCCAACGGCAACAAGTTCAAATAAACTGACACCTATAGGGAAACATGTGTTTTCTAACTTATACATGAGTGCGCGCGCCCGTGTGTGAATGTGTGTGTATGTATGTGTGTGTGTGCGTGCGCGCGCGCGTGTGTGTGTGGCATGTGTGTATGTGCCTGAACATGAAACAAAAGACTTCTCCGAAACGGGGCTACGTTTACTTCAACGTTTACTTCGACGTTTACTTCGACGTTTACTTCTACGTTTACTTCGACGTTTTCGACATCCCGCCCTGCGGCAAGAGACCGAGCCATATGGGATAAAACGCGGTGCAATGAAGTCGATCATTTTGCTTTTGAAAACCCTAAACCCCATGTCAAAGTCAGCGAGGTTTGGCTCATGAGTTACAGTCTGGCCTGGGATGGGCCAAACTGGCAATTAGTAGTATAGCTAGAAAGTACTTTGTCCGAAACCCACAGGGAAAACGAAATAAAGGACGATCTAAACACATAGAGAAGAGCATTAGAGCCGGAACTGAACAAGTTGGGGAGGGCACAGGGGAACTGTGTGAGGTAGCACAAGATAAAAGTGTTTGGAGTAAGGTAATTGAGTCTATACCCCAAAGGGGGATTAAAGTCGAAAGGAGAGGAAGAAATTCACAGTTGTTTGGAATGAGAAGAGTTAGAGTGGCAACTGCTACGAATGGAGAGAGTTACAATGACAACTGCTAGGAATGGAGAGAATTAAAATGACAACTGCCAGGAATGGAGAAAGTTAACGTGACAGCTGCTAGGAATGAAACAAAGTGATAGCTGCTGGCAATGGAAAGAGCTAAAGTTGATGGAAAGAGCTAAAGTTGATGGAAAGAGATAAAGTTGACGGAAAGAGCTAAAGTGAGACGTGCTAGCAATGGAAGGAGTTAAAATGACTAGTGCTAGGAATAAAAAGAGTTAATGTGACAGCCCTTTGGCATAGGAAGAGCTTAAGTGGCAGCTTCATTGAATAGAAAGAGCTTAAAAACTACCGCCTGCAATAGCAAGAGCTAGTGGGGATATTGAACGGGATACGGTGCGCTACTGTCAATATTGCATGGGATAGACGGAGCTTAATGTCTTTCATGCCTATTATCGAATGAGCTCATTCAACCACTGTTTGGGATAGGAAAAACTAATGTAGTTCCTGGAATAGGAAGAACTGATGAAACTAATAGCGGGGATTGGAAGAGCTAATATAATTGCTGACTGGGGTATCAAGAGTTAATGTAGTTACTGACTGGGGTAGCAAGAGTTAATGTAGTTACTGACCTTGATAGCAAGAGTAATGTAGTTACTGACTGGGATTGCAAGAGATAATGTAGTTACTGACTGGGGTAGCAAGAGTTAATGTAGTTACTGACTGGGGTAGCAAGAGTTAATGTAGTTACTGACTGGGGTAGCAAGAGTTAATGTAGTTACTGACTGGGGTAGCAAGAGTTAATGTAGTTACTGACTGGGGTAGCAAGAGTTAATGTAGTTACTGACTGGGGTAGCATGAGATAATGTAGTTACTGACTAGGATAAGAGGAACTAATGTAATTAATATCTGGGATGCGAAGAATTAATGTAACCATTTCCTGAGATAGAAGGAATTAATGTAACTGCTGTCTGGGATAGGAAGAGATGGGATGGGCGAAACCAAAGTGACTACAGCTTGAGATAGAAAGAACTAATGTAATGACTGACTGGGATAGGAAGAACTAATGTAACTACTGCCTGGAATATGGATTACTAATTTAACACTGTCTGGGATATGAAGAACTAATGTAATACTGTCTTGGATAAGAAGAACTAATGTAACTGCTGTTTGAGATATGAAGAACTAATGTAATACTGTCTTGGATAAGAAGAACTAATGTAACTGCTGTTTGAGATGGGAAGAACTAACGTAACTACTGCCTGAAATATGAAGAACTAATGCAACATCTGAGTGATATTAAAAAACTAACAACGGACAGCGACATATACAGTTAAGCTATGTCGACCTACAAAAGTGCAGACATGTGGGAGAAAGTACAGACCAGTAAACCACCACTTGGGGCGTAATTTATTGTTACAATAGCCATTGAAACTTGTACTTCCCACGCCATCAGAAATATACCTATCATGATATCCGCATGGATAGCAGAGTTCAGGGCAACTAGGCTGGGTGATCATT
>JACEFZ010018004.1:25000-30197 GCA_014155875.1 Cepaea nemoralis | reverse complement strand
TTTCTTTTTCAATTTTTTTACCCAATTTAAAACCCTCCTTAAATCTCTTTCATCCCTCATCAATCATTTGTTCACTCTTCCATGCAGAGATAATCATTGTGATATCAACAGTTATTCCATGCAGTGACAATCATTGTGACACCAACAGCCCAGTGACAATCATTGTGATATCAACAGTCATTCCATGCACTGACAATCATTGTGACAGCAAGAGCCCAGTGATATTCATTGTGACATCAACAGCCCAGTGATAATCATTGTGACATCAACAGCCCAGTGATAATCATTGTGACATCAACAGCCCGGTATCATCATTGCGGTATACCTGTTATAATAACTAAGCTAAATTTTACTTCAATGTGTCTTTACTACTGCTACATCTTCAAAATCCCACAAACACTCACACACATATACACACATTTAGATAACTACTTAATCAAACAATACTGAACTATCTACAATCAACTGTCGCCAATATGTAGGAACGCGATGTAGGCCGTATGATAAGATTCAGTTATCAGAACAAGCCTATGAGTTGATGTGATATCAGATATGAGCAGTACAGATGATTTGTTCTGTCAGTCGCATTTATTCACAGGTTCGATGAGTGCCAGTTTGGCAGGTAATGGTTATGCGTAGAGGCACAGTCGTACTTTCATTGCGTAGTCTTATTTCATGGTTATGACGTTTTAATTAGACACTAGAGTGTTTTTTTTTAAATTTTGTAACCGTTGTATGTTTAAAGATGATTCTTCCACCACATCTTCTTGTTCTTTTCTCTTTCTTTCTTTCTTTCTTTCTTTCTTTCTTTCTTTCTTTCTTTCTTTCTTTCTTCTTCTTCTTCTTCTTCTTCTTCTTCTTCTTCTTCTTCTTCTTCTTCTTCTTCTACTTCTTATTCTTCTTCTCATTATTATTATTATTATTATTATTATTATTATTATTATTATTATTATTATTATTATTATTCAACGAGTATATCCGTGACACAATTTGCCAAAAACTTATTAAGAATTCTTTATTAATAATTTTAAAGCTCTCTTATCCCAAATACTCTCTCTCTATTTCTCTCTCTCTCATCTCTCCTCTCTCTCTCCTCTCTCCTCTCTCTCTCCTCTCTCTCTCTCTCTCTCTCTCTCTCTCTCCTCTCTCTCTCTCTCTCTCTCTCTCTCTCTCTATCTCTCTCGCTTAATCACAAGCCATGTATGAATGAAATAATGTATGAGAGCAGAGAGGTCAGTAGGGCAAAATTTTTAACCCATAAAAATTAATTCTCTCTCTCTCTATCTCTCTCATATGTGTGGGCAGGTGGGGAGATGTGTTTGTGGGTGGGGATGTGTGTATAGGTGGGGGATGTGTAGTTGAGAGGTGGCGGATATTGGGTGGGTGAGTGGGTGTAGGTTGGCTGATGTGTGTGTGGGTGGGTGAGGAAAATTGTGAGGGTGCGGGATGTATGCGTGGATAGGTGCGGGATGTGTGGGTTGACGGGAGTATGTGTGTGTGGTTTTGTGATGTGTGTTTTGCTGGGTGGTTGCGGGTGTGTGGGTGGGTGGTGGATAATATGTGGGTGGGTGTGTGCGTGTCGGTTATGGAATGGGTGGGGGATGTATGTGTGGGTTGGGAAATGTGTGTGGGTGTGGGATAAGTGGGTTTGTGGCGGCATGTATGTTTGTCTGAGTCTAAGTGAGTGCGTGGAGGTATGTGTGGGTGGGTGGACTGTGGTGGGTGGGGTATGTGTGGGTGGCTGAGGGATGTGTGGGTGGCTGCGGAGTGTGAGGGTGGATGGGGGATGTGTCTCACAACATTGCAATATGCACTGTTTATGTTTACAACTTTCATTTAACAATGTTTTTTCCCCCATGTGAATGTACCATGCGTAATATGCATTGTTTATGCTTACAAAATCCATTTGACAATGTTTTTTCCCTCTATGTTAATGTAACATGCACATTTGATGAATGAAAGATGAGTGATTGAAAGGGCCGAATGTAAGACGGGCCTGCGTGCCCAATTTGTTACCCTTTTAAAATAAAGTTTGTTCGTTTCGTTTGTTCGTTCGTTCGTTCGTTCTCTCTCTCTCTCTGTCTCTCTCTCTCTCTCTCTCTCATCTCTCTCTCTCTCTCTCTCTCTCTCTCTCTCTCTCTCAAAACAAAACAAAAAACTTTACTGTGATTTGAATGAGAGCGTGAGTGTGAGTGAGAGTGAGTGGTTGTGAGTGAGTGTGTGTGTGTCTGTCTGTGTATGTATGATTGCGAGAAAGAGAGTGGGGAGAGTGAGTGAGTGAGTGAGTGAGTGAGAGAGTGAATGAGTCTGAGTGAGAGAGAGAGAGAGAGAGAAATAGAATGAGTGTGTGTGTGTGTGCGTGCCTGTCTGTGTGTGTGTGATTGAGAGAGTGAGAGAGAGAGAGAGAGAGAGAGAGAGTAAATGGGAGTGATTCGGTGAGTGAGTGTGTGTCAGAGAGTATGTGAATGAATTCCAATTCCAATTTTCGAAAAAAAAATTCCAAATTCGGTCTCGTCTAACCTCCTTCCTCAGCGGTGGTTATTGTTGAGAGCCGTGGTTTTTGTGGGTTCTAATCCCTGATCCTTGTCTAGTGCGCTCTTACGAGTGAGTCCTATCTCGGACTGGTTATGTTGGTTTGTGTCTGTGACGTCAGCTGGGGGATCGGCCGGCGGATGCCCTTTGTTCCCGTCTCCTCTGTTGGTATATTTGGTGAGGGAAGTCTCCTGACTTGACTGGTTGCAGTCCTTATCAGGACTTTTTATTTGGTCTTTTTGCCTCCTTTTTTGTGTATTTTCTGTATCTGCTTTTCGATGCTTTCATTTTCTTCCTTGTGCCTGTTTTCACTGCCGAGTTTGAGTTGCTGTTGCCTTTCGATTTCTTTCTCTGTGGTCGTTCGAATGATAGTGTTTTCATAAAGAGTACTTGTGTGGTTTATATGATACTGTGAACCGTGGTGAACATGAAGCTGTACATGACATGTTGGATATGACTCAGACTTCTGTTGTGTTATTAATCTCAATCTGAGACTCTAGAGTGAGCGAGAGAGAGAGAGAGAGAGAGAGAGAGAGAGAGAGAGAGAGAGAGAGAGAGAGAGAGAGAGAGAGAGAGGGGGGGGGGGAGTGTTAGTGAACACGGACCAGCCATAAAGAATTAATAGCAGAGTAAGGGGAAGATAATAATCATGGTGCAGATATCAAAATCCCACATAACTAATAACATTCATTAATATAACTGAGTCCTGTAGTCATGATTTTGCACTTTCCCCATACAGTTATAATGCATATCATTTATATTGTTGTTGTTCACAGTTATCCTTGAATGATGTGTGGATGACATAATGTATGAAAGAGAGTGAACGAACGAACGGAATTTATTTTCAAAGGGTAACAAATTGGGTACCCAGGCCCGTCTTACATTCGGCCCTTCCAATCACTCATCTTTCGTTCATCAATGGTTCATAACACATTCACACTGGAAAAAAAAACATTGTCAAATGAATGTTGTAAGCATAAACAATACATATTACCATGTTATGAGACACATCCCCCACCCACCCACTCATTCCCCATCCACCCACACATCCCCCACACACATACCCACCCAACCACACACAGCCCCAAGGCAAATATACATTCCCCCACATATCCATCCATTCCCCCACCCACACATCGGCCACCCACACATCTCCCCACCTACACACATCTAACCAGCCACACACACACACATCCTCCATCCATCCATTACCCACCAACACTCACCCACCCACATATCCTCATCCAACCACCAACACACCCCAACCACCCAGCCAAACATACATATCCTAACCACAACCCCCCACCCACACACACATATTCCTGCCAACCCACACATCCCGCATCTACACACACACAAAAGTCGCACCCATCCACACATCCCCCACTTAGACACATCTCCCACCTACACAATCTCTCCCCCCCCCCCCACCAACCCACACATCTCGCACCCATACTCACACATCAATCAGCCATCCCCCAACCTACACACACTCACCCACCCACAGATCCTCCGCCCACCCATCCCCCATTCACCCATCCCTCATCACACATCCATTAACCACACACCCTCGCCCTAACACACCCCCACCAACACAATAACACTCACATCTCCCCACCCATACACACATCTGCCACACACACATATCCCCACCCACCCACACATCCCCCATCCACAAACACACACCTCCCACCCACACACACCCCACCACCCACATATGCCCCACTCACACACACGTCCTCCCCCAAACACTCATCTCCCACACACATCCGCACACACACACACATCTGTTACCAACACACACACAATCTCCCACCCACCCAAACATCCCATACCTAAGAAACACCCTCACTACCCACACATATATCCTCCACCCACCCATATTCACCCACCCACACAGACATATCCTCCACCTACACACACATCAGCACATGCATCCCCACACCCATACCTCACCCTCATAACACACCCACCTCCACATATCTCCAACACGCTCATTCACTCACACATCCCTCACCCACCCACTCACCCACATACACATCCCTCACCAACATAACCCCTCCCACACCCACTAACACCCACACACTTCCAACCATCCACCCAAACACCCCCCCACTCTCACACACATTAAACACACACATCCTCCACCCACCACACACCACCCATCCACCCAAACACATCCCCACACACAACCCCTCCACACATACATCCCCCACACACACATACACATACACACACACATGCCTCGTACACAGATACATTCATGATGCCTCACATAATCACTGAAACTAGTATTCACACACTCCCACACTTTACACATACATACTTTGACGATTGTCGTGAGCATTCTCGCAAAAATTGTAAAAAAAAAATTGAGAAAGAATTGCACATATACATTGTGTAACCTAAACATTGCTCTTCACAGACTAAAACAACTGAATAAATTATGGAATGGGACAGATAGAACTACAAAAATTAGATTTTTAAGAGCATGCATCTTTCCCATTGCAACATACGCCTGTGAGACCTGGACACTTACTAAACAAGCTGAACAGCGCATAAATGCTTTTGAATATAAATGTTATAGACGAGTTCTAAGAATATCTTGGGTAAAGAAAAGAACAAATGCAACAATACTTAAAGAGCTGAATATTGAAGAATGTTG
>JACEFZ010018004.1:0-22500 GCA_014155875.1 Cepaea nemoralis | reverse complement strand
GGGGGGGGGCATGGAATAAAATGGTGAATGAAAATTGAAAATATGTGATAGAAAGGCAGAACGTTAGACTGGCATGCCTGCCCAATTCTTACCCCTTTGAAACTAAAGGTTGTTCGTTCGTTCGTTCGTTGTCTCAATCTTGTTTTGAACCTTGCAGTCTTTCATTATATATATAAATGACTTTCATTTACACTTTCGTTCTTCTCTACAAAGTGCAAAACGTGCACCTGATCTCAACACACGAATTAACATACGACTGTGAAATACATCTTACGCCATGTACTAGTCAGCCACAGTTGGAAATAGACCTTTTGTCCTGCAACCTCTGTGTTTACAAATTCTACAGAATCCAAAGGCCATCACCTGCATGCCACAGGTAACTAATTTATATTTTTCAAACAACTTCTAATATTGCTGTGTGTATGTATGTAGTGTATGTGTCTGTGTGTGTGTGTTTGAGTGTGTAGTGGTGTGTGTATGGTACATTGTATGTGTGTGTGTATGTGTGATGTGTGCTGTATGGTGTATGTGTGTGTCTGTTCTGTATGCATGCATGTAGGTATGTAGTATGTATGTCGTGTATGTATTTTTTTTTTTTTTTTTTTTTTTTTTTTTTTTTTTCCGCGTTTCCATCTGTTTCAGGATTATTGCGGTCCACACCGCCTCTTTCAGCTGTATGTTGATTCCTAGGCTAGATTACGCTCATCAGCACGCCAGGCTTCTGAGCGCCGGCTCCATACTTTATATAGTCACTTTGCAATCGAACCATGCTAATTTTCTGTCGCGTCACGTGACGAGAGTATTCGGGGTTAGCGGAGAAAGCTGCTAACTCCTCGGCCATGGAGCCGGCATGTATGTATGTATGTATGTATGTATGTATGTATGTATATTTGTATGTATGTATGTATGTATGTATGTATGTATGTATGTATGTATGTATGTATGTATGTATGTATGTGTGTGTGTGGGTGGGTGGGTGGGTGGGTGGGTGGGTGGATGGATGGATGGATGGATGGATAGATGGATGGATGGATGGATGTGTGTGTATGTATGTATGTATGTATGTATGTGTGTATGTGTGTGTATGTGTGTATGTTTGTATGTGTGTGTGTGTGAGTGTGTGTATGTATGTATGTGTGTATATGTGTGTATGTGTATGTGTGTGTATGTGTGTATGCGTGTATGCGTGTATGCGTGTATGCGTGTATGTGTGTATGTGTGTATGTATGGATGGATGGATGGATGGATGGATGGATGTATGTATGTATATATGTATATGTGCGTGCGTGCGTGCGTGGATGGATGGATGGATGGATGGATGGATGGATGGATGGATGGATGGATGGAATAGTAAAATCGAAGACGTCTCAAATAGATATATCGGCATTGAATCAACAAGAAATAAGTCAACTATACCTAGTTTTAGCCAACAATAGATATGATGGGCTAATCATTGAAAGTATGGAACAATATCGACGTGAAAATCCCGAGGATAACATTAATACAAACTGGGAAAGTGTGAAAACCAGTATTCAGATTGTAAATACCACCTTGCCAGTGAAGATTAATGAGAAAATACAATTATGGATAACCGATGAAATCTTGAGTAAAATGTCTCAAAGAAAGAGAGCAATGAACACTCCAGACTATATAGTAATAGATAGAGAAATACGTCACATGTGCAGAGGTGCCAAATAAGAATGGCTGCAGAAACATTGCAAAGAAATAGAGGATCTGGAAATAAAACACAACTCGAAACAATTACATGAACATATAGAAAGATTTACAAAGAAGAAAAATAATATAACAGGAAATGGGTGTATCAGAGGAAAACATGGAGAAATTGCAATTAATAACACTGACATAATAAAAAGATGGACAGAGTACACAGAAGATTTATTCTGGAACAACAGAGTCAATAGACCAACATTGTATTATACTCAAGATGGATTAAAAATATTAACGGCTGAAGTAGAAAAGGCTATTAAAAAGATGAAAGAAGGAAAGTCTGCAGGTTCTGACAAGATAACAATAGGGATCATAAAATCATAATTTTCATCACACTACCGAAGACGCCAAGAGCTATTGAATGTGAGGATTACAGAACTATTAGTTTAATGAGCCACATAACTGAGATACTACTCAAGGTCATTGTGGGATGTGTGATTTAATATATGAGAATTATTTGCTTGTTTTGTCTAGGGGATCCCTGAAGGGATTATTTTTGATTCTCAGTCATTTCACCACTTTAGGTGATCATGGAATTCTACCATAAACATAAGAGGAAAAATACTTTATTCCTTTATATAATTGTATTCATGTGTATGTTTCCATTCCCACTAATTCACCTATAGCGTTTGTATATAGTGTTAGAGGACATTGATTGTTTACAACGTATATAACAACCTCTGTTGAACAAACAACATCAACAAGTACTTGACGAAAACATCAACATTTTAGACAAACAGTTCACGCATTAATTAAATCAAGATCTGATTACACTCCCACACACACACACACATACACACACACTCACACATACACACACACACACACACATATATATATATATATATATATATATATATATATATATATATATATATATATATATATATATATATATATATATAATGACCTTACTGAATTTCTGGAACGGCATGGGATGATATACAATGTCATAAACACATTAACATGTGATAACCCCATTGTCCCAAATATCTATGTTCTTACACCCAACACAACAATCATTATTTCGTTCTACTACCATTTACCCATTTATAGATATAAAAAGAATACATGGTCTGAGTTCAGAAAAACCAAACTTATACAACAATAGTTTCTCACACTATTTACAATTCTTATATTTTAAAAAAATTAATTAGATGATGTCAGAATACTCAACCCACAATATACATTCCATACATAATATTCAATGCTTGGCAGTTAATGTCATTATTATCCTGGGAAAAAAGTAAATGTACTCACAGCTATGTTCTACTCATATTGTGTCCACTGATATTGGCTGGTGAATATTTTATAATCCATACTATTCGGAAATAAAATGTTCACTTAATCCCCTTCCATGGGGCTGAATTCACGAATACTCTGTCGCAAGTGTGCTCTGTGTCCAATTGAAATTGGTGCCTAGGTCTGTCATGCTTTCAGGAGATCCAACTTGAGTCTTCGCACAAGGTACTTCCCTATATCATCTCATAGATGAAAAAGATGACGACTGTCCAACAGCTCGGCTTATGTTATCCATTTCCCAATTTTGTTCAAGAGGCTTTTTCACACACCCGGTTCATTTTGATAAGCCATCCCATACTTAGTGATGGGGCAATCAGGCCGACATGGGATCAGCGTAGAGTTCTGATTCAGTATTTCCATTTCAGTGTAGGACACACAATGCTGAGCACACTAGTTGGTAGCATCTGGAATTATATCCAGGATTGGTCTCCTGCGGGCAAGGAATTTACGAAGAATAAATCCAGCACCAAAACTGGGAGTCGCAGCCAGTCGAATGATTCTTTCTGCTGTGTGTCTAAACACCTTGACTCCACTAGTTTCTTTCAATGTCTTTGAGTTCGTATTTAAGTTGGTATTCAGGTCTGGGACCTTGGTTGTACTTTGCTTATTTCATACTCTTTCAGTGCCTTCCCATTGGTGTCCATATGTAGTACCTGGTGTTTATTCTACTGTTGTAGGACTGCTTTCGACGGGTTATTCATTGTTGAATATGAAACTGGGAATCCAACAGACAGTAGAAGAGTTCTTCCTGCTGTTAGTTTTTCAAACCTGGACTGTCCCGTGTTTCGTTGACTTTGCTGATTGATTATGCTTCAGGCGGTACCTCTCAGAGGTAAAGCAGACGATACGCTGATGTCGGTTACTGTCAGAGTCTCAGGGTTCTTGCATGTCAAAGACTCGACCACATCCCCTCCACTAGGAAGGGCAGTCATTCTTGAAGAGGCCAGGAGGGGATAGGGTGCCCGAGGGAAGAGCAGGGAAGAGGAGGTGATAGGAGATGGTTAACCATTCCCTCATGAGACACGCAGGCGGTGTTCAGAGAGTTAACACTCTAATCACAATAACATCACGCCTCGGGGTAGCCATAGAGAAGTTGAGTATACACTCAACAGGCCACGTCTACCATCGGCGTGCGAGGTGAGGCGACACGCACCAAGGTGAAAGTCAATCCGCGTGGTGTGTGACCGCGGAAGGGAAGATTGGCAGACGGGAGACTGGACCTCTAGTGTACACCTCGTTAGGGTAGTGATAGGGTTTTTCTTGTGTTTATTTGTGTAGAAAGTTAGCTTAGTGGTTAGCAGCTCGTGATAGATAATACTGTGTGGCTTTATGCTGTGTGTTTCAATAGCGACTGTTCCATGTAGCGAGCCAACGGCAATAAAAATGTACCATGTATTTTCCTCGCACACGACTTGCAAGTTGTCTTGTATTGGTGTGCCAGAAGTACCCGATGATGCCTGTCAGTTGAGTTGTTGACAGGCAAGGGTAATTGTGGTGTCAGAAAGTGAAGCTTGAACGAAAAGTTCAAGCTAATCCACTCTTCCACAGGGCTCCAGACTAGGGTTTAATTTTTGTAGTAACGATAATTTGTGCAGACAGGAGAATTTGCGAGCTAGAAATATGCCTATCGTGACAAAATAGTGTTTAATTGTGTTTATGATACATTTATTTAATGAAATCATGTATTCGTCAAAGCTGTAAGTATTAATATTCTTATTTTCTGATATTTATTCATATATTTACCAATTTATTCTTGAATAAGCACCAAACATGATTCAGGGCGGAGCAATACATCGCCAGCCGACAATATCGATTTTTCAAAACTAAGAATAGCGCTGCGCGGTGACGTAGAGTGATTGACAGACAGTTATTCTGCGTCATTAGCATAAAGCAGTCGAGTGTTTACAAGATCGCGTAGCGGCGGCTCGCCTGAATCTGTGCTGTATATTATTTATTATTTGTTTATTTGAGTTACTAAAGGAATATATTTATTTATTTACACATTATTATATTATTTTTATTTCTTTAAAAGCAGTTATTCATTTTTTTGGTTCTATCTTCTCTTTGTTTATCGTCACGATGGAACTATTTTTGGGCTAAGCATATGATACTTAGCTGCACAACGTTTACAGAAATTAACTAGATTAGTAACGAAAGGCAATTACTGTTTAAAACAAAGACAGGACATTGACATTTAATTTAATTAATACATGTTCTAGTTGTTCGTGAGTCTGTCATTGTCTAAGTCATTGTCCTTAGTTGTCGAGTAAATTATATCGTATAGTAGGCCTGTTTACTGCTGCCCTACATATCAGAGGGCAAACAACAGCTGTGCACATACACCGGTGTGCCAAATATAGTGTGTTACTTATGAAACGTGCCTCCACCCCAGTGTACCAAACAAGGTGACCTGTGTCGACGGAGCTTTCGTTCCCTGATTCTCGGGAACATTAAGTTGAGTATACCTATATTTTTGGCATGCATTGTGATTAATAGTGCATCTCTTTTTCAGCTTGTGATACACTATCATATTTTTGTGCTCTGATTTTCCAACATTGACATTTTGTGCAGCATATAAACTGGAAATAAAATTAATATTCCGTAACAAGGAACAAATATAGAACATCATAGAGACATAGCTAAATAAACAAAGTAGTCCAGATCAACGCTAGCTAAAGTACTAAACAGCATGGCTACTTTATCTGATTTTATAAAAGCAGGTAAAGATCTAGAATACACAGGAAAAGAGCTACAACAATATGCAGATCAGAAATTTAAAGAAGCAAAAGAGGAACAAACACGAAAAGAGAATGCGGAGAGGGACGAACGCGCACAAGAAAGAGAACACCAAAAGAACTAGCTGAGATAAATAAACAAAAGAAATAGAAATTAAAAATAAGAATTAGAACATGACAAGGAGATAAAACAAAAGAATTAGAACTTAAACAACAAGCAGTTAGATCAAGAGAAAGAATTAAAACAAAAGGAAATAGATCTAAAGCAAAAGGAGATAGATGAAATGGCAAGAATGAAAGAAAAACAAATTCAAGTAGAATCAGAGACA
Source organism: Cepaea nemoralis (assembly GCA_014155875.1). Lineage (NCBI taxonomy): Eukaryota > Metazoa > Mollusca > Gastropoda > Stylommatophora > Helicidae > Cepaea > Cepaea nemoralis. Next base: position 16,406 of record JACEFZ010018004.1, on the reverse strand, counting down.
CAATTAAAGATGAAAGGCATGGATGTAGACTCACACGCAGAGATCTCTGCCACTAAACTGAGAAGTCAGCAAGAAGAAAATAAGTTCAACAAATACAAAAAATATTATCAAACCTTATTGTAAAGATGACTCCATATCAGCCTGGACAGAAAATGTAGAGTATCAATTTAAATATCACCAAGTTCCAATAGAAATGTGGGCCATGCTTTATATGAAGAATCTAAGTGGTGAGCCCCTTAAAGTAATAGAATCTATACCAACTGAGCTCAGATCTAACTATCAATACATCCATGATAGGATTATGCAGCACTTTCAATTCTCAAATTTAAAACCTAAACCTAGTGAAACCTTTATTGATTATGTTTCTAATGTACAGAGTGTACTAGACAGGTGGCTTAAAGCAGCTAACATAGGAAAAGACTTTGATAGATTAAAAAACCTAATAGCTATGGACAAGGTTATATCTACTATACCTTCTCCTTTTGCTAAGTTTTTGCAGCAGTCGGACATTGAGAACATCGAGCAGTTCGAAAAAAAGGCTCAGCATATTTTTCTTCTAACAGAGAGATTTTTAAGACCTCAAGTGACTCTGAGATAGTTTCCTTTGTCAAAGACCAATCAAAAAACTATCAGGGTAACAGAAAACCTTTTCAGAAGTATGATAAGAAAGACAGAAAAGTTTCCAAATGCATGTACTGTCAACTAATGCACGACACTTATGCTATGTGCGACAAATCGCCGAATTATCCGGCGCATCTTGAAAATGTGATCAAGAAGCAGCAAAGCAAACGATCTGCATACAGGCGTGCAATCAAATGTTTTTTTTGTTCCTCTTATGGCCATTATTCTAATAAGTGCCTTGGCCGCCAACGTTTGAAAGCTAACAACGCTATGTTGATTGACACCTCTTCAGATAGTGGTAGTGAGAATGAGTGTGAGATTGAAAGTGACTTACCAACTAACCAAGCAGAGGATGTGTGTGCTGCTAACGATATATTAAGCTTTGACAGCTGTGAACGATGTCACCAATTCCATGCAGACGGAAGACTAGAATGTGGACATACAGTACCATGCTCATCTGAGAGTGTGAATGCAGCATTAGCCTCCAGAGGCAAGTTAGTGTTCCACAATGCAATGGTCAATGATGTACCATGTCAATGTTTGCTGGACAGCGGCAGCACCCTTATCGGTCTTCGGAAAGAACTAGTGAGTCCGGGTGATTACACAGGTGACACTGTCAAATATCGAACCTTTTCGGGTAACATTGAGACTTACCCTTTGGCAAAAGCCCGTATTGATTCTCCTTTTCTTTCTGGTACCTTTACTTGTGCAATACTTAACAACCCTTGTACTGATTTAATTTTGGGGTGTTTACCTCAACTGAAACAATGTACTAATGAGGAAATAGTTGCATGGGAGAAATTAAATGCAGCTAATGCAACAACAAGAGCAGACAGTGTGAAACATCAAGACACACTACAAGATGAGAGACTACTGTTGCTTTCTCCAACTGGCACAGATGACACCAGCAGACAGAAATTTATAGAACAGCAAAAAGCTGATACTAGTGTGTCTCCATACTTAAAATTGTTAAAAGATAAAGCCAAAGTGACCAAAAATGCATCTTGGTTTTTTAGACTTAACAATGGCATTTTAACTAGATATTATACTACTGGTAACCATGAGATTCAGCAAACGGTGTTACCTGAACAACATCGTCTAACTGTGCTAAAGATTGCACATGAGTCACCGTTTGCTGGTCATCTTGCATATGATAAGACCAGGGCCAGAATTCAGGCTCATTTCTATTGGCCAGGTTTTTGCAATGACATAAAATTATTTTGTCGTTCGTGTAATGTCTGTCAACAATTAGTACGTAAGGGTAAACATCCTACAGCTGAAGTACAGCCTTCTACACTGGCTTCTAGGCCATTTGAAAGTGTGGCGGTAGATATTGTTGGACCCCTAAACCAGGTGTCCAGCAAAGGAAATCGCTTCATATTGACAATGGTCGACCTATGTACAAGGTGGGTTGAGGCAGTAGCTTTGAAATACATCACCTCCAAAGACGTTGCCAATGTATTTCTACACCTGTTCTCACGATTCGGATTCCCACGGACCATTTTATCCGATCGTGGAACTCAGTTCATATCGGCTGCAACGCAAGCCCTTACAAAAATGTTAGGCATTAAGCAACATTTTACGACAGCTTACCATCCGGCCAGCAATGGAATAGTAGAGAAAATTAACGGGGACCTAAAGCACATGCTGGCTAAGGTTACAGCAGAAAACCCAGCTGATTGGGATACACTGTTACCAACAGTGCTGTTCGCCTATCGGGAGATTCCCCATTCTAGCACGGGTTTCTCACCCTTTGAATTAGTTTACGGGGCTAACCCACGTGGACCCCTAACCATTTACCATCAGGTACTAACTAATTCGATAGAAATTCCTACCCCAAAAACACCTTATGAAATGGTGACAGAGACACGAGACAAGATCATGAAATCGTGTGTTATAGCTAAGGCAGCTTTGGAGAGGAAGGGTCAAATCTACCGCCAATATGCCAACAAAGGGGCAAGAACAATTGAACTTGAACCAGATCAAGACATACTCTTGCTACTTCCAGACAAAAGAAATTTACTATTAACCTCATGGCAAGGGCCATTCAAGGTGGTACGCATAATTTCAGATGTTGACTATGAAATATCGATAAACGACACTTAAAGATATTCCATGTCAACATGTTGAAACCGTACTATACAAGACAAGAAACAGAAGTAGTGACAGACGAACAGAGTGCACCAACACCCAGTGATCAGACGACAGACATACACAACGCAACTACACTAGTTAGCGAGACTGGCAGTTCCGACAATGGCAATACACCTAGTGAGTTAACAGAATACACACTTAGCACCACCACCGTACTGAATCAGGTAGACGACGACGGAATGGAACTACCTGTTCCCATTGTAGACAAAACTGCGACAGTGGACAGCATACATATAGATCAGGGACTAACAGACATTCAACGACGACAATTAGTGGAGTTAGTTACTGAATACAAAGACCTATTCTCTGACATCCCAGGTAGGACGGACAGAATCGAACACTCCATTCTTCTTTCGGATTCTAAGCCTATTAAATGCAGGCCGTACTCTATCCCACTCAGCTATAGGGAAAATCTAAATAAGGAAATTCTTAATTTAGAAGCTAGCGGGATTATCCAAAAGTCTACATCAGAGTACTCTTTTCCAATCGTCCTAGTTAAGAAGAAGGATTCCACAATTCGTCTGTGCGTGGACTATCGGAAACTCAATAACATCACTAAGATCGACGCAGAACCTATTCCTTCCTGCGAAGATCTTATCTTGGACATGTCTACTTCTAAAATCTTTTCAAAACTAGATCTTACTAAGGGATATTGGCAGGTCCCTATGCAGGTTCAATCTATGCATCTTACTGCGTTTTCAACACCGTTAGGACTTTACGAGTGGCGATTTCTTCCTTTCGGACTTCGAAATGCTCCTGCCACTTTCGTACGCTTAACTAGAGATCTATTGCATGGAGTGACGAATACTGTGACCTATATAGATGATATATGTGTCCATACTGAAGACTGGACAACACACTTACTGAAACTGAGACATGTCTTTGATAGGTTGCGACTCTTCGGTCTCACTGTCAAACCGAGCAAAGTTGAATTGGGCCTAAAAGAAATTGAATTTTTGGGTCATGTCATCTCTCAAGGTCAATTGAAGACTGACAACAGGATTATTACAAAAATTATGAATCTGACCATTCCTACCACTAAAAAACAGGTCAGAAGCCTTCTAGGATTAGTAAATTACTATAGTAAATTTATCCCAAATTTAGCAGAAATTACAAGTATTTTTTCCAATGTTTTAAAATCATCTGTAAAATTAGATGTGAAAGATGCATTATTAATTTCTGCATTGTCAAAATTGAAAATTCTTTTTAGTAATGTTCCAATCCTTCGCTTGCCTAACCCGAGGCTCGTTTATTATCTTAGGACAGATGCCAGCAGGATCTCCATCGCTGCAGTCCTAGGCCAATTTTATGAGGGCATCTTCCATCCGATTTGCTACGTGAGCCGTAAGATCACACCTGCCGAGTCCAGATATTCGATATCAGAGTTAGAAGCCCTAAGCGTCATCTATGCAGTGAGAAAGCTCCATCGATTTCTGGCGGGGGTGCACTTCATTATCCAGACCGACAACTCTCCCATCACTGTCATCCAGAGTGGTGTGCATCGAAATGACCGGATATACAGGTGGTCCCTGATCCTTCAAAACTATACATTTAGTATAGAACATATCAAGGGTAAGGACAACATTCTGGCTGATACCCTTAGTAGACCATCTGGGGTAGAAATACCTGAAATCCCACATATAAATGTAGAGTGATAATTAGTACATGAATAGATTATAATATGCTATGTAAAATAGTTTACATATAGATCCACAATATGTGCGTAATCATGTACCAAGAACAGTGAACTGTTAGGTGTCCGTAGATATCAGGTGGAGAACTGTGCTGCTAAACTTAGATATCACCGTGTGAACTAGGACAGCTCATTTCCAACGAAGCTCCATTCCGGTGTATCATTTATGTGAAACGCAGAAAACAGTGTCAGAACAGTGCTTAATTACAGACACAAAAAGACTGAGCTACGACACCAGTGAACTCTACACGTGCACTACCGAGAGAACACTATGATGACTGTGTAATGTATTTCAGATACCCAGGCAAAGTGTGTAGATATATTATGCCTATACAACCGAAGTACAAACATGAAGGCAAATACTAACCTGTGGAAACTGAATACCATGTATATAAACTTAATGTGATATGTAAAATAATAATTTTTTTAAAATAGTTATAAATTAGAGGTAGAATTAGGTAATATAATAGTTCTCATTTATTTTAATAGGATAGTTAGTACAGTAATTAACCCATTTACTTAGCTTAGAATTAAATTAAAATATTAGTTTAGACATAAAAATAGTTAATTACAAGTTAAATTAAATTTATGATAGAAACAGTACCATTTAGAATATTATATTTCACTTAGCGTCAGTTAGTTTAGTTTATTCTAGCTTAATAAAACCATACCAGCTTACAAACATTACCATTGATTAGTATCATTCAGTTACGTCATAATAGGTTAAAAATAATAGATGAGTGAACATACATCATTTACAACATTTATGTTAAGAACATCACTCATATAATTTCTTTGTGCATTTAAAAACATTATTTAGCATAGTAGTTAGAAAAATGCATAATTTGTATTCACATCATCCATGTAATTAAGGTACATAACTCACAACACTTCCATCACATTTAAATAGTTAGATTACATCCCTTAGATTAGATAAACATAACAATTAATATAAACATATCATATAATTAAGATAACGAATTTAATAAATTAGTTAATACATAGTTATAGAATTAGTATTACTAGTTTAGAATGTAGAGTTATGTTAGTGTAATATACTTGATGATGAGATCAAGGGGACAAGCCACCAACCCTGTCTCATCTATGTAAATATATTGTAAATATATGACTTGTGCAACAACTTTCGCACAGTCATTAGGGCTCCACTATCTCAAATTGAGCCAAACCTGTACAGTGTCACTCCAAGGTTTTTAAATAATCAGAAGAATCAGTGTGGAAGGATAAAAGATGTGTGCAAGAATTAGGAATGAAAGGAGTATGACAGAAGTGTGAAAAGGAGAGCGAATGGAAAATAGACGGGAGAGAGTGAAATTATTCAGCGAAGTCTTCTGCTGCCTGGCTCGACTTTTAATGTTTGTCTGTGTTGATGTTGGTTTTCGTTGATGAAAATGTGTTAGTGTGAATGTGTTGTCTGTAATATAGTTTAGAACTTAGATTACAGTATTTTGGGTTTCATAACAAGGAAATGTAGTCACGAATTAGGGTTATACACCTGTTTGTGGCCACATTTAACCAAATTATGACACTTAAAAAACTGACATACATACACATAGGAATTAGAAACATAGATTAAAAGTTAAATTAGTAGAGTAATTACATCCAAACACACAAACAACCAGTAAAACAAACATATAAATTACATACACTTTTTCTAGATCAAAGGGAGATAACTTTGGGTCAGGGGACATAATAGACAACGAAAAACTAACTTAACAGTGAAATAATACTTTACGCGCGGAAGCGAAATAGGTAAAGCCTGTCGCACACACTCTTGTATAATGGTTGTTAGATATTATATGGGGGACATGAAGCAATTCATGCGTTGACCCTAAGAAAGTCAACTTTGTATGGGTAGTAAGTTAATTTACTATGTGAGGGCAGGTCTTATAAGACAACGGTCCGGTTCAGACATACCTCTAATAAGTATAATATAGCATGTGAGAAAGGGCTCACGCCAACCAGTCAAGCTTGTGGCGATTGCCAGTAGCCAAGTAAAGTTTTGCTACATTGTGACAATAGTCAGTAGAACTCTATTAGAATGCCCCAAGCCAGGTTATCTAGAGTCTTTGACAAAAATTAGAGACACTAATTTTTTTTTTGAAACCTCTTGCGTCACAACCAATGAGTGAAAATTGATGACGCAACACAAGAGGGGTGGGTGTGTGTCAAAGACTCGACCACATCCCCTCCACTAGGAAGGGCAGTCATTCTTGAAGAGGCCAGGAGGGGATAGGGTGCCCGAGGGAAGAGCAGGGAAGAGGAGGTGATAGGAGATGGTTAACCATTCCCTCATGAGACACGCAGGCGGTGTTCAGAGAGTTAACACTCTAATCACAATAACATCACGCCTCGTGGTAGCCATAGAGAAGTTGAGTATACACTCAACAGGCCACGTCTACCATCGGCGTGCGACGTGAGGCGACACGCACCAAGGTGAAAGTCAATCCGCGTGGTGTGTGACCGCGGAAGGGAAGATTGGGAGACGGGAGACTGGACCTCTAGTGTACACCTCGTTAGGGTAGTGATAGGGTTTTTCTTGTGTTTATTTGTGTAGAAAGTTAGCTTAGTGGTTAGCAGCTCGTGATAGATAATACTGTGTGGCTTTATGTTGTGTGTTTCAAGAGCGACTGTTCCATGTAGCGAGCCAACGGCAATAAAAATGTACCATGTATTTTCCTCGCACACGACTTGCAAGTTGTCTTGTATTGGTGTGCCAGAAGTACCCGATGATGCCTGTCAGTTGAGTTGTTGACATTGCACCCTTGTTGGCGTACTGCCTGTACTTAAAACCTTTCTCCTGCAAAGATGTTCTGGCTATTATACAGGATCTAATAATTTTGTCCCTGGTGTCATTGACTAAATCATAGGTGGAAACTGGTGATTGGGTGTTTACGGGTTGTGATATCATATCTTTGTATATAGAGAGAGGTCCTCTTGGATTTGCTCCATATATTAATTCAAATGGAGAGAACCCAGTGCTCGACTGCGGCACTTCTCTATAAGCGAACAGCACCGTTGGGAGAAGTGTATCCCAATCGGCTGGATTGTCAGCTGTCACTTTGGCTAACATATGTTTTAGGTCCCCGTTCAATTTTTCGCAAAGTCCGTTCGCGGACGGTCGATAGGGGTTTGTAAAACATTGTTTTATGCTGAGTGACTTAGTTACCGATTGAGTGGCATTAGATATGAATTGCGTTCCTCTATCAGATATTATCTTCTCCGGAAAGCCAAAACTGGAGAATATTTGTAAAAATACGTCCGTCACATCTTTAGAGGAGAATGATTTTAATGGAATCATTTCTGCCCATCTTGAACACAGATCAACGAGTGTAAAAATGTATCTATTTCCTTTGTTTGAAATGTGGTTTAAAGGACCCACTAAATCAACCGCAACTATTTGAAATGGTCTTGAGGCCGTTGTGGTTGATTGGATTTCTGCAGTAGGGTTTTTTCCCTTCTTAATTAATTTCTGACAGATATCACAAGATTTACAATAGTTTTTTATGTGCTGGCAAAATTTAGGCCAATAAAATTGGCTCAGGACTCTGGCCCTGCTTTTCTCATAACCCATATGACCTCCGAAAGGTGAGTCATGGGCTATATGAAGCACTTTGTCACGATGTAACTGAGGTAGAACCACTTGTTGTATCGTGTTTTGATCTCTGGTATATAGCCTCGTTAAAATAGTGTTATTTAGTTTGAATTGTCCAGCAATTTTGGCTTCAATCCCACTAGTCGAAAGTATTGCGAAAGGGTTGGATCTGTTTTCTGTTCTTGGATAAACTTGGTGGTGGTAATATTGAGTGAAATGATTTGTAGCGACTCGTGAAGTTGGTCGTCGTGGGTTTGGTGAGTCATTTGTCTTGTCACTATATTGGCGTATTCTGTCTGTTGTTGCACATTTACAGGTTCACAATTTTGCGATTTCGGTGGTATTCCTCAATTCCAAGGTTTTATGCTGATGGTGTCATTGAAAGATTCAACCGCCCCTGTGTTGTGCACCTCTGTGAATTCGTTTCGAATTCCGTCATCGGTGGTCTCCCCTGTGCTTTTGGCAGTTTGAGACATGCAAATGTGTTCTTTCATTCTGGAATCACTGTTTGCTTTTTGAATGCAGTTTTTCTGTTCCCATTCTCTGATTTCTTCTTCAGAACAGGATCTTATGTTAGGAAGATTTCCAAGAATAATATCCGCGCAAGGATCTTCCAATACTGCGCATAGCACTTGTCCTGACAGAAAAGGTGTCTGAATTTCGGCCAGTGCTAGGGGGTATCTTTCGATGGTGCCTGTGAATGTGCGACATGTCACGTAGTTGTGTGTGTAGTCTTTGTCATTGATTAATGTTCTTTTAATCCCAACCAGAGTCGCTCCGCTATCGCGCATGATTGTACATAGTTTGTTATTAACAAAACCTTTCACAAATTTTAACTTGCCTTTTGACGCTAAGGCTGCGTTGGCCATTTCGTTGGATATAGGGATTGTATGGCCACATTCCAAAGTGGTATCCAACTGAAATTTTCTGCACGTATTACAGGTGTTATTATTGATGGTGTTAATGATTTCTACCGCATTCCCTGACTCATTCGCACTTTCATTTTGGATGTCACATTCATTCAGTTCTTCAATTTCTTCATCCGTAGATGTATCTATTAATGCTGCATTGGCCTGCTTCATCATCTTGCGGCCCTCGCAGCGTCCTGAAAAATGCCCGTACGCTGAACAAAAGTAACATTTGACCGCTCTCTGATACGCGTTTCTTTTTTTTTTTTTTCACCATCATTTGAAGGTGATGTGGATAAGTTGGTGATTTATCACATATTGCGTACTGTTCGTGTGTCAGATGACAATACTGACACAGGACTGGTTTTGTGAATTTAGAGCGTAGTTTGAATCTATTCTCATTTGGTTTTGAATATTTGGTGTTTGTGACAGCTGCTGTTTCATTCTGACTCATATTTAACTGAAAGATATCATGATTAGCTGTGAAATACGCACTACCTTTACTTTCGACTTCTTGAATAGTCTTACAATCACTTTGCCTCAGAAATTTAGACAAAGGAGTTGGTATTGTGTTCATGATTTTATGTATTATTAGCTCTTTTAGTTTATCATAGCTGTTATTTGTTTTCCCTGAAGTTATCCATTTTGTACAAATAACTTGAACTGTAGACACGTAGTCTATGAATGTTTGGTTAGGTGATGGTGTTAATTTTTAATACTGCAATTGATAGCCTGCTGTGTCTAGTGAAAGATGTTGTAGTATTCTTTGTTTTAAATAGTCGTAATCTCTCCTCATGTCTTGTGGAATTGTCTCTATCACTTTTAAGGGCTCTAATGCTAAGTTTCTCATCAGAATAACTGCCCATTCGACTTTTGAAACGTTATGATATGACATCAAACACTCGAAGTTCTCTAAGTATGCACTTATTGAATCCCCGGAACAAAAAGGTTTGACTAAGCCTTTATATTTGTTGTATTTTTGTTCCTCTTCCTTACTCCTTAATTTATTTACTGAAATTTCTAAGTTGGAGTCAATTTCCATTTGTTTCAATTTTAATTGTGTTTCTAATTCTAACTTTTTTGTTTCTGCGTTTAATTGAGCTTGTTTGCTAGCAGCTTCGAGCTCCATTTGCATCTTTTCCGCCTCTCTTTGCATCTTTTTATCTTCAGCCTCTATTTGCATCTTTTTCTCTTCTCTTTCCACTGCCCTATCTTCTCGTGCTATGTTTTCTAAATGCGTCTTTTGTGCCCATTCTGACAGTTTATCGGCAGTATAGCCTAATTTAACTCCTAATTCTATGCACTGTTCTAGTGTTGACATTGTGATAATTCAATTTTTTAAATTTTTAGAACTTAAATCCCTTTGAAACTAGTTTGGGTCTACACAACTTGGTTATGTCCCTTAATCGTATTCTACACACTTTCTAACGAACAAGTTCACATGGTCATAAAATTTGCATATATATGTCATCAATAGCGATACATAGCAAAAAAAAAATGTTACATCAATGAAAATATGTGAGTATCGTTTAGGGATACAATGAGCATGAAATGGGACTTATCTTGTTTACTGGTTTCTTGGCTGTAGTGTTGTTTGGTTCCCTTGTTTTATCGCCACTGCTGGAGAACAGTTTACATGCACACAATTATTTTTTTTGCGGAACAATCTGTTGTTGGAATCAACAACAAAAAATAGTAATTTGTCACCGTATTGTCCAGTCATGTCAATGTTAAATTTTATGAACATAGTTTTTTAAGTAATTTTCTAGAGGGACTACGATAGCTCATTAACAGATGATACGATAGTAGCTGCAAAGTTCTAGACTTTGTTATGTATGAAAGTTGATATATTTTACTTGGCAAAACCAAGAGCTGTCGGGAAAGTGAAGCTTGTGCTTGCCAAAACCGGCTTGCCCCCAAATAGCCTGTTAACGTCCTAGATACCTAGGGGAATGAAACCTGGGTTCATACAGGCAACAAACTCCGTTCTGATACTATCTGACATAATTTATTTACAGTAAGCTGGCGAAGAATGGTTTTCGCAGCCAGCTACACTTGAGTAGCATATCACAGGAGCTCATAACAAAGCAATCATACATAATCATTACAACAATACTCTATCATCTATCTATCTTATAAGTAACACCCCTAAATACACTGGGGTTCAATCTATCAAGTCCCCCTTAAGTTAAGCCCTGTTGCTTCTTCGATGTCCAGTCGGCGTCTGCCCTCTAACGTGTCTCGATCGGACACGGGCTGTAACTCTCCTCGAGCTTCTCGTGGAACAGGTCCTGGCACGCGGTAAGCGGGTTCCACCTGTGTCCACGGAGCCGTAGGCGAACTGGCCTATCCTTCTCGAAGGCTCTAGATTGTTCGAGCATTCGAGTGGGTCTCTTTAGTTCCCTTGTATTGGGGTTATGTCCCTTCTCTAATTCCCTTCTATCTTTATGTTCCTACCGACTCCATGTGAGACTCTGACAGTTACTCTGAATATCTTTTTTATCTTGATAGATTTTTAGATACTTAAGTTCGTCCTGGATATTCCTACTGAAATAGGACTTCATCAATAACGTTGTCAGTCATCTTCAAAAATGTCTTTTGCTGGCAATGGCAGCTAATAAGTGCAGCAGTCACCATTGATGTATTGGTCCAGACTACATGTGTAGGACAGGTTGCCATTTATCACTTCCTACCTGCTGTTAACTCAGGATCCGGTTTAGTGATACTTCCAAAACCCACCATCTGCCTTTCCAGAGCTAGGCTTTGGAGACTGATATATTTCGGGCATTTTGCCCTCCCCCGTGAGGCCGGCTACCTGTTTGGTCTTTGATCTCTGACTGAATGGCTACTAATTCCTTTGTTCAACCTAGCGCCAGCCTTAACCAATTCTCGGTGCTTGGATTTAAACTAGGGCCACCTAAATTTGGCTGTCCTACGGGTCAGTCTAGCTCTGTTTTTCTTCCCCCAAAATAAGGTACTTAAACAGTAAATATTAAGGATTTGTATTTTTAAAGCCTCAATACCAGGGGATTTGTAGAGACGTTTTATTATACTACAGTCACACAAGAAAGAATTCAACATAACATAGATGAGGAAGTAGCTGAAGAAACAATTTGGGTTCCGCAAAAACAGCGGCACCAGAGAAGCAATTATCTGTTTGAGAATGTTACTTTAAAAATATATAGAAGTTCAAAAAAGTATATTTGTTTGTTTTATAAACTACAAGAAAGCTTTTGATAGAGTACAATATGAATGACTAATTACGTGCCTTCAAGATATAGGAGTAGACGGAAAGGACATCAGACTTATTAGTAACTTGTACTGGGAACAAGTGGCGTCTATTAGATGTGATAATAACTATTCGTCGCCTATAGAGATAAAATGAGGAGTTAGGTAGGGATTTGTACTGTCCCCAAGCCTCTTCAACCTATACACAGAAAGAATTTTTAAACAAGTTGAAATGCCTGGACTCAACATCAATGGAAGAATCATAAACAATCTTAGATATCCTGAACGATACCGTGTTACTAGCAGAAAGTGAGCAAGAGTTACAAGACCTAGTGGAACAAGTAAATATGCATAGTGCAAAATGTGGCTGGGATGTTAACATTCAAAAAACAAAAACTATGATAATTAGCAGTGACAAGGAAAGGTCATCAATGAACATCACAGTAAACGGGCAGATACTAGAACAAATAACAAATTTCTCTTATCTTGGACATATAATAACAGATGATGGTAGAAAGTCAAGTATACAGCAGGAAACCCTAAATATGACTTGTGCAAATTGAAAACTGAGAAAGAAATACAAGATAATTTTAACATAGAAGTAAAGAACAAATTTTATTTATTGTCTGATCTAGAGATCCTATTTCAAGATGTAGATGATCAATGGGAAATGCTGAAGAATTCAATCAGTTGTGCAGCAGAAAAGAACTATTCCAAAAGTAAAGAAAGTGGGCTGTAAGACATGGATGACTGAAGAAATTTTACAACTTATGGAAACAAGAAGACAGAACAAAAATAACCCTGCCAAATATGAAGAAATTCACAGAAAAGTCAGAACGTAAGGAGGCAAAAGTAAGGAGGCAAAAGAAACATGGATTGAGAAAAATTGCAGAGAAATTGAAAAAACAACAAAACAGTAAAAATGCGAAACTAATGCACATAAGAATTCAGGAGCTTACTAATCAAAGAACATGTACATCAGCAGGTTGCCTAAAGACAAAAGATGGAAGAGTCATAATAGAAAAAGATCAGATCTTACATGAATGGTCAGATTACGTGAAAAACCTTTATGACGATAACAGAGACGAACAGTATGATGTTCAAAATAATAATGAAGGACCAACAATTTTGAAGATGAAGGTTTAGAATGCTCTTAAGCATATGAAATCTGGCAAGACCCCCGGTTCAGACAGAGAGACAACAGAAATGATTAATGCTTTAGAAGAATATGGAATAGATAAAGTTACCAGTCTGCTTAATACAATATATGATACTGGAAATATACCTCTGGAGTTATGCAATTCTGTATTTATTGCAATCCCAAAGAAATCAGGAGCCTTAGAATGTGATCAACATCGAACAATAGTATAATGAGTCACATCACAAAGATTGTGCTCCGAATTATCATGCAAAGAGTGAGAAAGAAGATACAACCTGAAATAGGTGAAGAACAATGTGGGTTTGTAGAAGGCAAGGGTACAGTAAATGATGTGTATATACTGTGAACCGTAATCGAACGTTCTATAGAAGTAAACAAAGATCTACACCTTTGCTTTATTGACTACACAAAGGCTTTCGATAAAGTGAGACATGTCGACATGATAAGGATACTGATGGAAAAGATCTTAGACTTGTAAGAAACATATATTGGGAACAACAAGCTGCTATAAGAGTTATCAAGAGTTGATAATCTCCCGTGTGTTGCCGGAGCCCATAAGGGAAGCAAAGAATAGCAACACTGTAGCCTACCACGCATGTCGTAAGAGGCGACTAAGGATGCTTGATGGTTCCGTCGCCCTGCTACTGAGCGAGTGCGTGGCGCGACACTGTGAGCTGTGAGTTTCGTGTGAAATGCTTTTGAATCTGCCCGAGGTTTTTTGAAATGTGACTGCATGTTCGGAGCGATGGCAGATGGCTATGTCCCAGAGTTGACCGGTTTTTGCCTTATGCAGAAATGCGTGGCTGCTGGGCTTCTGGTTGACTGCCACTGCCATCGACGATGAACTGTATTTCGTGGACTGTGTGGGTGAACATCTAGGAAACATCCAGATGGGAAAATGACTGCCGATTCCATCAGAGATAAACTGGGTGTTTCGTGGGGGACTATTGTGTTGACATTCTGGCGGCTGCATTATGCACAGTGTATCTTTGCCTGCTGTTGTTTGTCGAGACTCCTGTCTTTTCCACTTTTCACATTGGGCAGTGGGGAGCGTTTTGTGTGAATATTCACTGGCACAGGAACGGAGCATAATGGGGACGACCCGTTGCTGTGAAGTTGGAACTGCGACTAACTAACTAACTAACTAAGAGTTGATAATGAAATAAGCCAATATCAGCCTATTAAGAGAGGTGTGAGACAGGGATGTGTAATGTCTCCAGATCTGTTTTCCCTATACAGTAAAAGTATTTTCAGAAACATTGAAGATATGAAAGGAATCAACATTGGGGGACGATGCATCAATAACGTTAGATATGCAGATGATACAGACGTGATTGCAGACAATGAACAGGACCTGCAAAATGTAGTAGATGCGGTTGTTACACACAGTGAACAACTAGGGTTAGAATTAAATTGTAAAAAGACACAGATTATGGTCGTCACTAGGAAGAACGAAACATCACAATGTAATATACAAGTAAATGGGAATATTATTCAACAAGAGAATAAGTACAATTATCTCGGATCAGTAATAACATCTGATGGGAGATGCCTTTAATAGATTAGAACAATAATCGTCATGGCAAAAGTAGCCTTTAGCAAGATGAAAAACATACTGACCAATAAAATGATGTCAATTGAAACGAGAAAAAGAGTGTTGAGATGCTACATAGAACCTGTACTTTTATACTGGATGTGAAGCTTGGACAATGAGCAGTCAGGCTGAAAACCATCTGATGGCTGTAGAAATGTGGTTTCTGAGGAAAATGCAAAGAATACCATGGACAGCCAGAAAGACCAATGAACAAGTCCTTCAAGAAACAAATGAAGATCGTAAACTGATTAGAGACATCAGACGTATATAGTCACAATTTGTTGGGCATGTTATGAGAAGAAATGATTTGGAGAACTTGGTGACAACTGGCAAGATCGAGGGGAACAGACCAAGGGGAAGACCTAGAAGCAAGTACTTGGATGGCTTGGTCTTGTGGCATGGTCGAGACAGAAACACGGAGCTGATCCACGACTCTGGTGATCGAGTGAGATGGCAGAACATGACGCCCACGCTTACCGGCATGGCACATGATAGATGGATGGATGGATGGCAGAAGTGAAATGAAAATCAAAAAGAGAATAGTAATGGCCAAAAATGCTTTCAACGGCATGAAATCAGTATTAACATCTAGAGAGATTAATAACGCATTAAATATGAGAATTGTCAGATGCTACGTATATTCAACGCTACTGTATGGGGCGGAAGCCTGGACATTGAACAAGCAACTAGAAAGTCGCATAGAAGCCCTGAAGATGTGGATATACAGACGAATAGGTCGTATTTCATGGAAACAAAAACAATCAAATGCAGAGGTCCTAGAAAAACTGGGAATGAAGAGAGAGGTGATGAAAGAAATAAAGAGGAGGCAAGTGATAATATTTTGGCCACGTTAAAAGACATGATACTCTTATAAAAACCGGAGGGCAAGGTTGAGAGCAAGCGAGCAAGAGGTAGACAACAATTCAAGTGGGAGGATAACATCAAGAGATGGACGAACATCAGTCTGACAGAATGTACAGTCAAAGCGAGAGACAGACAGTGTTGGAAGATCCATTAGCAGCCAACCTTCATTGCGGAGACGGCACGTGATTTATTGATGTATGTGTGTGTTTGTGTGTCTGTCTGTGTCTGTCTGTGTGTCTGTCTATCTTTCTGAGCGGGCGGGCGGACGGATGGACGGACAGACTGTTCGTCCGTACGTACGTATGTATGTCTGTGTGTGTGCGTTCGTGTGTGTGTTTGTGTGGATATGTGGATGGATGGATGGATGGATGTGTGTGTGTGGATGGATGTATGGATGGACGGATGGATGGATGTGTCTGTCTGTCTGTCTGTCTTTTTGTCTGTCTGCCTGTCTGCCTTTCTGTGTGTGCGTGTGTGCCTGCATGCCTGCGTGTCTGTGTGTCTGTTTGTCTTTATGTGTGTGTGTGTGTCTGTGGTTTTGTGTGTTTTTTGAGTGCCGGGCCGGGGGGGGT
>JACEFZ010018003.1:0-33610 GCA_014155875.1 Cepaea nemoralis | reverse complement strand
TGGTCTGTTCCCTTCGATCTTGCCAGTTGTCACTAAGTTCTCCAATCCATTTCTTCTCATAACATGTCCACAAAATTTTGACTGTCTACGTCTAATTTCTCTAATCAGTTTACGATGTTCATTTGTCTCCTGTAGTACTTGGTCATTGGTTTTTCTGTCTGTCCATGGTATTCTTTGCATTTTCCTCAGAAACCACATTTCTGCAGCCATCAGATGCTTTTCAGCTTGACTGCTCATTGTCCAAGTTTTACATCCATACAAAAGAACAGGCTCTATGTATCCCCTCAACACTCTTTTTCTCGTTTCAATTGACATCTTTTTATTGGTCAGAATGTTTTTCATCTTGCTAAAGGCTACTTTCGCCATGGCGATTCTTGTTCTAATCTCTTCAAGGCATCTCCCATCAGATGTTATGACTGTTCCAAGATAATTGTACCGATTCACTTCATCATCATCAAGTGCCGTGCCAGCTGGCATAGGCGTTCATGGCTCTCCACAGATCTCGGTCTTTGGTTTTCTGGATCAACTCTGCTGCTGATATTCCTCCATGCCACCGTCTCAATCCATCCAGCATCATTTCTCTTGGTCTGCCTCTGCCTCTCTTCCCCTCGATCTTTCCAGTTGTCACGATGTTCTCCAATGCCTCTCTTCTCATAACGTGACCGAAGAAAGATGTTTGTCTCTGTCTTATTGTTGTATATAATGTTCTAGTTTCATTAGCCTGTTTCAGGCAGTCATCATTAGTTACTCTGGCAGTCCAAGGAATTCGCAACATTCGTCTCAGGAACCACATCTCTGTTGCTTCTAATTTCTTCTTACTTTGTTCATTTACATTCCAAGATTCACTGCCATACAGCAAAACTGGTTCTACATAGCATTTTAGCACTCTCTTTCTAACATTCAGTGATAGTGACTTATTGCACAAGATACTCTTCATTTTCTGAAATGCAGCTTTTGCCTGCCCTATTCTGCTCCTAATCTCTGTTGTACATCTTCCATCTGATGTTATAAATGCCCCTAGGCAGCCCGATTCACTTGTTGAAGAATATTTTTATTTACTTGTATATTACATTGTAGCACTTCTTCCTTCCTAGTGACGACCATAACCTGAGTCTTTTTACAATTTAATTCTAACCCCAGTTGCTCACTGTGTACAACAACCGCATCTACTAATTGTTGCAGGTCCTGCGCATTGTCTGCAATTAATACTGTATCATCTGCATATCTAATGTTATTGATGTTTCTTCCTCCAATGCTGATTCCATTTATATCCTCTACATTTCTGAAAATATTTTCACTGTATAGGGAAAAAAGATCTGGAGACATCACACATCCCTGCCTAACACCTCTCTTAATTGGCTGATACTGTCCCACTTCATTATCAATCCTTATTGCAGCTTGTTGTTTCCAATATATGTTTTTTATAAGTCTAATGTCTTTCCCATCAATTTGTAGATCTGCAAGCATATCCACCATGCTGACATGTCTAACTCTATCAAAAGCCTTTGTATAGTCAAATTATTTAGCGTAAAAAGGATCCCTTACAGGGCCTCAATAGCTGATATAAAAAAAAATACTAACTACGAACTAAAATATAGAACTGAGAAAATGGAAATATGTACCAATAATATTTCACAGTTATATGTGGAAATTCGAGGCTCATGTATCTGTTTCGTAACAAAAATGGTTTTCACAAAGGTGGGGATGTTAACCCGGAGAGACGAATAGAGACGGAGTGTATCTGCAGCAAAGAACCTCAATGGCTCGGAACGCTGAAGAAGAAGAAGAATATGTGGAAATTGTGGCACTAAAGTTGTAAACACTGTCGGAAAACAATGTTCTAAACTCTTGTATCAGTATATCCACGGGGAAAAAATTATACATATCGGAACGAGCATTGAATGTGTTGTCGATCACTTCCGGTTCAGTGTGTCACAGAGACTGCTAGACCAATCAATGGATACAATAAATGTGTCTGGGCCCAGAAGGCCCAAACTGTCGTCGGTAGCACAAGATATGGATATACATTCTTCTTCTTCTTCTTCGTTCATCCGGAGTTTTTTTTCGGACGTGATTGCGTTGTGCCTGTTTACAGCAGAGCTGCGTTCTTGCGCCGTTAGGCCGACACATCCGACTTCTGCGGGCATTTGTTGACCGGGTTAACCTTCCCGGGGGTTTCTTAGGACGTTAGACTCTCACTGTTGTGGTGTTATCTCCCATCCCATCTTGGCCCATATAGAACAGCCAAAGGCATCCTGGTCAGCCCTCAAGGGAAGGCAGGGGCAGACCATGGGCATTCCCCGCCATCCAAGGAGGCTTCCATAATTGCAGAGCCATCACACAGCACTCTGGTACTGGGCTCACCCAAGGAATCGTCACATCCTGCACATGGCTGCTTAGCCTCACTTCCGTATATTGGGCCTTCCGTTCACCATAGGCTGTTCTTCTAGAAGCCAGAAGAATGCAGTTTGCAGATGACATCCACACAGTGAGCTTTCGATTCGGACTTTCCACGTAATGGATTTGCTATCCGCGCAATATTCCATTTCATGCCACTAGGACACTTTTTTCACCTTATTTGAAGCCCACACAGTGAGCTTTTGATTCGGACTTTCCACGTAATGGATTTGCTATCCGAGCAATATTCCATTTTGTGCCACTAGGACACTTTTTCCACCTTTTATGAAGCCCACACAGTGAGCTTTCTATTCGGACTTTCCACGTAATGGATTTGCTATCCGAGCAATATTCCATTTTGTGCCACTAGGACACTTTTTCCACCTTTTATGAAGCCCACACAGTGAGCTTTCGATTCGGACTTTCCACGTAATGGATTTGCTATCCGAGCAATATTCCATTTTGTGCCACTAGGACACTTTTTCCACCTTTTATGAAGCCCACACAGTGAGCTTTCTATTCGGACTTTCCACGTAATGGATTTGCTATCCGAGCAATATTCCATTTTGTGCCACTAGGACACTTTTTCCACCTTTTATGAAGCCCACACAGTGAGCTTTTGATTCGGACTTTCCACGTAATGGATTTGCTATCCGAGCAATATTCCATTTTGTGCCACTAGGACACTTTTTCCACCTTTTATGAAGCCCACACAGTGAGCTTTCTATTCGGACTTTCCACGTAATGGATTTGCTATCCAAGCAATATTCCATTTCATGCCTCTGGGAGGCTTGTGTAACCGACATGCCTGTGGTATGAAGTGTGGCAGTCCAAATACTTCTTCATGTACATTTAAATGTCAACCTGAATACAGTTAAAGTAAGCTGCAGTCGACTTGAGCTTGTTGATATCTCCATAGAGCTTGTCCTCGAATGAAGCAAGTGTGGGCCAAAATATCTTTCTCTGTTCTGCATATATTGGGCACTCTTGCAGCAAATGTTTAGCTGTCATTTTACCAGTTCCACAATTACATTCATCTGTATCTCCTATCTTTAGTTTGTTGAACAAGTGGTATTTCAGCCTGTTATGTCCTGTGCGGAGTCTGAAGATTGTTACTTGTTCTCTTCGGTCGAGTTTGTAATATGCATCATCCTTCTGGTGGCCTGGATGCTCTGATTCCCATTTGGTTCTATAAGTGCTTTTTATAAACCTCTTTGCCTCATTATAGGTTATGTCTATGTCAGGCTGTGGTAGTCGTCCGCCCTCTTTTGCCAGTCTGTCAGCCTCTTCATTTCCAGATATACTGCAATGTGATGGGATCCACTGTATTACAACTTTTTTGGATTTCTGGCATAGACCATGGAGTGCTGCTCTTAGGTCAGCTATTTCTGTGCTGTTGTTGCTCTTCAGTATTGAGACAGCTGACTTTGCATCTGTGAAGATAGCTATTTGCTTCTCTTTATTTTCCTCCATCAAGAGCATTTCTGCTGCAGTTTTCAGAGCCTCTACCTCCGCTTTGAAGTTACTTGAAAACTTTCCAGTTGCCACTGAATTTGTTTTTTTCACTCCATTTTTTAAATTTAGGAGAATTCCTCCTCCTCCATTCTCTACTGAATTTTTGGCTGATCCATCTGTATATGCATGGGTCCAATTGCTGCTTGGGTAATGTTCTTTTATGTAGTTTAGGGTTATTTCTCTTCTTTCGGTTTCATGCTGAGTGTTCTTTTTCTCAATACCAGGAATGTTTTCTATCATCTCAGGCAGTTGCTGCTGTCTCCAAGCTGGGAACTTGTCTACATTGTAAATGGGTCTGACTGTTGACGTGTTAAGTATGGGATCTGCTCTAATCTTTCGTTTTGCAGTTTCTACAAAGTTGCTACGCTTCAGTCTTCCCTTTCCAAAACCACTAAACCTTTTATACATAGGGTGGTCTGTCAATCTTCTAAATTTTTCAGCTTGTTGCTGGGCTGTGCTATCTCTTCTATCCTGCATTGGTTGTAAACAAGTGATCTTTTCTAATTCATTAATAGGCGTTGTCTTCAGGCTTCCAGTTATGATTCGCATTCCTTGATTTTGGACTCTACTTATTTTGTTAAAGTTTGACTTAGCTGCTGTTGCCCAAGCTGCAATGCCATATTCCAGTACTGGCCTCACCCGTCCAGTATATAACTTCTTAAGAACTTTCTCATCTGCTCCCCACATTGTACCAGCAAGCTTTTTCATGATTGCCATTCTTTGCCTTGCTCTTGTTCGATTTTTCTCAACCTGTGTTTTCCATGTCAGGCGACGATCAAATGTGACTCCTAGATAGTTTGGATTTTCTTCATGGCGCAATATTTTTCCATTCAATACCAGCTTAGGTTGCTGAGTTTTAGTTGAGAGGGAGAACACTGTGCATGTTGTTTTCTCCTCACTTATCTTCACTAGCCATGATTTTGACCAGTCCTCTAGCGCTAATAGGGCTTGCTGTATTCTGCTGTTAGCTGTACTAATATATTCTTCAGATGTCCATATGGCTAGGTCATCTGCAAAGGATGATGTGTGTACTCTGGCTGGAAAATTTTCCGTGATGTCGTTTATATATGCTAGGAATAATGTTGGTGAAAGAACTCCTCCTTGGGGGACACCTTGCTCCAACAGCATCATTTTGCTGGTTTGTCCTTGTACTTTTGTCCTGGCAGTTCTGTTCTCAAGGTAGTGGCTGATCCAATTGTACATTTTCCCACAAACATGCATTTTTTGCAGTTTTACTTTCAGTCCTTCCTTCCATACTTTATCAAATGCTTTTTCTAAATCTACCCAGACCGCTAGTGTGTGCTTTTTCTCTTGGAAGGCATCCTCTATTTCCTGAGCTATATAGGTTATTTGATCTTCAGTGGATCTGTACTTTCTGAATCCTGCTTGGTGTGGTGTTAAGAGTTGGTTTTCTTCCAGATGCCATGTTAGCCTGCCATTGATAATGCGTTCCATTAATTTTCCTACACAGCTAAGTAGACTGATAGGTCGCTAGCCATTTGGTTCTTCCAGGTCTTTTCCTTTCTTTGGGACTGGTATTAGTATAGCTTCCTTCCATGCCTGTGGGACTATTCCCCTCTTCCAGCTGTAATTTAGGACTGCTAGTAGTTTCTTTTTTGCCTTAGTACCTAGTCCTATTAGCATTTCATTTGTGATTCCATCCTTTCCTGGTGATTTCTTCTTTTTTAGGGTATTCATTGCCTGTTCCATTTCTTCCATTGTTAGATTTGCCATCATATATTCTGCTGATGTCTCTGTATTTCTATGATGTATCTGTTTATCTTTGATTGCTTTCTTCTGTTCGGTTGTAATATCAATGTGGTTTGCACTGGCATAGTGTTCCATTAGTGCATTTGCTGCCTTTTTTCCTGTAAGCAAGGCATTTCCTTGTTTAATTGTTATTTGTTTGTTTCTAGGTCCTTCATTGTTCATGGCTTTCACTAGTTTCCATAGTTTGTTTCCATCCCTGTCAAAATTCAGGTTTTCTGTTTTTTTCCTCCAACAATCTCTTGTTGTTTGATTTACTGTTCTTTTATATTTTGCTGAGATGGCTTTGAGAGAGATGTTCGCTTCAGTTGTTTGTTCTCTCTCTGCGGTCTTCCTAGCATCTTCAACTTTGTCCTCCAAAATTTGTAGTTCTTCAGTCCAGTATGGTTTGTAATTTTTCCTCGCTCCTCTTGGAATAGACTCAGTGGCTGCCTGTATTATTGCTCTGTTTAGACTTTCCACCATTTGCTTCATGTTGCCATATCGTGTATTTATGTTTTCACAATATTTGTCTGTTAGTATGGCAAATCTGTCCCAATCTGCTCGTTTGTAATTCCAGCGTGGCAAAGGCTTTTGCTCCTGTGGAACATACTCCATATTCATTACAAGCTTGATTGGTCTGTGGTCACTACCTGCTAATTGGTCAAGCACGTGGCGATCGATTTTGTGGAGGATGTCTCCTGTGCAGAAAGCTAAGTCTGGAGTAGAAGTGGTAAGCCATCTTCTGGAGTAGAAGCTCGGTGTGTCATCCACTTTGTTGAGTAGATGGAGATTTGAGTCTATTTCCCAGTCCTCCACTTCATCTCCTCTTTTGTCAGTATCTGGGTATCCCCATCTTTCTGAACGGCTATTAAAGTCTCCGACAACAATGCAATTTGTGTCAGTTATTTTCATGTTTGAGAGTGTAAGATCCTTATCTGCCGGGCTATACAGATTGTAAATTCTTATTTTCACATCCTTTATCATTATATCAACACCTATAATTTCCGTTTGGTTGTCAGAGATCACAGATACTTCGCTGCAAGGTATTGTATTTCGTGTAAGTATTACAACTCCTCCTTTGTGTCCTTCGCGGTCGAAACGTGTGGCCTGATATCCCTCGACTGAAAATGTGCGATTGGCGTTGAGGTGTGTCTCTTGAATGCATGCCACATCTATTCTATCTTTATGAAGACGCTGTGTTAGGGAGGCTTTCTTGTTATAAACTCCTTCAGCATTCCACTGTAGCATGTTGAGTGTCCGGGGTGTTTGGTCAATAGCTCTTAACCTACTCCTCTGTGCCTTGACTCCACAGCACAGGGGAAGGTGACCACCAGTAGTCATGGGTGGACCCCCTCGAGGCAGGGGGCCCGGCACTATCACCGCCTGATGGGACTTCACGGGATTAGCACCATATCGATTAATTTTGATTTGTGACATCATGAATTAAGTTACGTTGCACTGCTTTGTCAAGCCTGTGGCTCAGTACATCCGATTTCGACAAGCATTTATTCGGGGGATATACATTCTGACGACAGTGAGGGCCCTCCGGGCCCATAAACCTTTATTGTATCCATCGACCAGTCTAGCAGTCCACCACACGCTCAAACGTCGGTAGGTCTAGTGTCTAGCAAATGACGATACTCTCAAATGTAAGTGATTGACAACACATTGCCCCGGAAATGACCTTATGAGGCTCTATAATGGATGCATTTTACACTAAATAATTTGGGACTGTTGTTTGGAAGAGTGCCACAAAGCCTAGTGGTACAAGTAAATACGCATAGTACAAAATGTGGCTTAGATATTAACATCCAAAAAACAAAAACTATGATAATTAGGAGTGGAAAGGAAAGGTCATCAATAAACATCATTGTAAACAGGGAAATACTAGAACAAGTAACAAGTTTCTCTTATCCTGGACATAAAATAACAGATGATGACAAAAGTGAAATAGAAATCAAAAAGAGAATAGAAATGGCCAAAAATGCTTTCAAAATCATGAAATAAGTGTTAACATCAAGAGAGATTAACACATTAAAAATGAGAATTGTCAAAAACTATTTATATTCAACACTACTGTATGGGGCGGAAGCCTGGACATTGAACAAGCAGAGGCCCTGGAGATGTTGGATATACAGGCGAATATGTTGTATTTCATGGAAACAAAAACAATCAAATGCAGAGGTTCTAGAAAAACTGGAAATGAAGAGAGGATTGATGAAAGAAATAAAAAGAGGCAAGTGAAATATTTTGGCCATGTTAAAATTAGTTAGTTAGTTAGTTAGTTAGTTAGTTAGTTGGTTAGTCGAGGTTCCAACTTCACGGCAATGGGTCGTCCCCATTATGCTCCGTTCCTGTGCCAGTGAATATCACACAAAATGCTCCCCAGTGTCCAATGTGAAAAGTGGAACAGACAGGAGTCTCGGCAATCCAACAGCCCGCACAGGTACACTGTGCATAATGCCACCACCAGAATGCCAACACAAAAGTCCTCCACGGAAACCACAGTTTATCGTTGATGGACTAGGCAGTCACCAGAAAGACCTCATTCACCCGGTTTTTCTCACATGGCTCTGTCACTATCTGTAGGGTGACCCGCCAAAAGCATTGCATAAAGCAGGAACTCTGCAGCTCCAGTGCCGGCTTCCAGGAGTCTGAAAAATGCACTTGTGAACCGAAAAGGCAAATCAGTCAATTCAGCAACAACCGGTAGCCATTACCCTGAACATGCAGGTCACTGTACAAACAAAAGCGGACATGTAAAAGCATTCCACGTGAATATCACAGCTCACAGAGTCGCGCCACGCACTCAGTCAGTAGCAGGGCGACGGAACCATATACTATTAGTCCAACATGAGGAAGATGCGAAATGCAAACCGCAGCCACAAGGATAAATACTCCAGAGGCCGTAGCGGTTCAATGCCTAACCGCCATGCTGGTTACCGGAAGTCGACTTCCACATTAAAATTAAAATACATATAAGTGATACTTAGTACTCATATACTCATATATATATATATATATATATATATATATATATATATATATATATATATATATATATATATATATATATATATATATGTGTGTGTGTGTGTGTGTGTGCACTCTTCCGATCAACGGTATCATATTATTTAGTGTAAAATGCATCCCTTATAGGGCCTCATAAGGTCATTTCTGGGGCAATGTGTTGTCAATCTTTTACGTTTGAGAGTATCGTCTGCTAGACACTAGACCAATTGACGTTTGAGTGTGTGGTGGACTGCTAGATCGATCGGAGTGTATATCCATATCTTGTGTTACCGACGACTGTTTAGGCCCTCCGGGCCCAGACACATTTATTGTATCCATCAATCAGTCTAGCAGTCCGTGACACACTGAACCGGAAGTGATCGACAACACATTCAATGCTCGTTCCGATATGTATAATTTTTTTCCCCCCGCGGATATACCGATACAAGAGTTTAGAACATGTTTTCCGACAGTGTTTACAACTTTAGTGCCACAATTTCCACATATAACAGTGAAATATTATTGGTACGTATTTCCATTTTCTCAGTTCTGTATTTTAGTTTATATTTCGTATTTATTATTATATCAGCTAATGAGGGGTTGTAAGGGATGCTTTTTATGCTTAATAATTTGGGACCGTATTTCGGATAAGTGCCTATATATATATATATATATATATATATATATATATATATATATATATATATATATATATATATATATATATATATACTATGCACTACAACATCTACTAAAATCAAAGGCGCTGTCTCGTAACACCAAAATCACAATATACAAAACACTGATCAGACCAGTTGTGCTGTATGGCTCTGAAACCTGGAGTACAACGAAAGGAGACGAAGTCTTGTTACAAACCTTTGAGAACAAAATTTTAAGACGCATCTTTGGACCCATTAGGGATACACAAAGTGGAGAGTGGAAAAGAAGAAGTAACAAAGACATTTATGATCTGTTTAAGTCCCCGCTAATCACTGGTATCATGAAGGCTAATAGACTACAATGGCTGGGGCATATAGAAAGAATGGAAGATAATAGGGAAACAAAACTCGCTTACACTCAGGAAATAAATGACCGTAGACCCCGAGGTAGACCAAGAAGATGGTGGAGAGATAATACATGTACAGACCTACAAGCACTTGGAATCAACGACTGGCAAGAGAAGGTCCACCAGAGAGACGAATGGAGATGGATTGTATTTGCAGCAAAGAACCTCAATGGCTCGGAAATATATATATATATATATATATATATATATATATATATAAACCATAATGGAGAGCTAGGTTGAAGGAAGTGAGCAAGATGCAGATGATACAAGTGGGAAGATATCAAGAGATCATAGAGATGGATGAACATCAGTCTGACAGAATGTACAATCAGGGCGAGAGCAACAGTGTTGGAGATCCATTGCTTGCAGCCAACCTTCATTGTGGTGAGACAGCACCTCATTTATTGATTGATTGAATTAATAGCGGACGTGATGCATTATTATGTAAGTATTATTGCTATAAAAAATTATTAGTTATTACTAATAACTTATTAGTAATAATAAATAGAGCCATCTGTTCACCCTCTCGTTCATAAATTTAGAGCAGGATGAGCTAAATAGTATAGTAAATAAAATACCCTACCTTAATTACCTACCTACGACTATTGACTATGTTATTTATGTTATTAACTGACTTAGTGACTACTGTCAAAATTAACATAACATAGTTTATAAGTTTATTAGTTACGTATGGGCAAAACATGGTGACTTGCATCAACCATTTAATTTCTCTTACAAAACATGGGACGAGAGATACCACCGGCATTACACTACCGGTTACATAGGATTATCATTATACTTATAGACTATCTTAGATCTATAGATAGAGACGAGAAAGAATTTTTAACAAAACAAAAATACATAAGTAATATTAAAGTAATCAGACTACGAAGATACACGTAAATATAAAATAATATTAAGATTGGCTTATTTACCTTTGTATTTTATTATCCGCTAGGAGACAATGCTGTTTTAAGACAGTAATCCTGTATTTATTATTTAGTTCACGAGCACAGCAGTTCCGCTTCGAGCGTAAGGTCAACGCTAGTATCAACACAGATGTTACACTAACGAGAGAGCTCCTTCGCTTCCTCTCTTTGTGTCGGGCCAGCAGTCTGGCTGTCTCGGGTCTTCACTCTTCTCTTGTGGCAAAGAAAATTTAGATCTGATCTAGCTTCGGTCAATGTTAGGTTTGTGTCTCTTGCTTCTCGCAAAGTAATTCATATTAGTATTTTTCACTACAAACTCGCTAGATTAATTGTATATATTTTATTGCAATAAAGGATAATATGACAGAAATAATTACTAAAAAAAAATAAAGTAGAAGCGAGTGAACGGGTGTCATATGTCAAGCGCAATATGACGGATTGACCGGTAATAAATAAATAGTTACAAATTCGACAGGTATTTGTAAGATTCAGAAGTGGTGGGGTCAAATTAAGTGTAAGTAAGGACCCATTTACACATATTTTTAGACCAATCGACATTCTGGCAAAATATCTTTGATGATCATTACATATTCACTAGATTTAATTGTATGTTTTATTCTAAAACAAAATAATGTGTCTGTCGTTATTGGGTGGGGACAGCGGGTGGATATTTTTTGAGGGGCACTCTTCCGAATTCCGGTCTCAAATGAAAAGTTAATTCTGCAGTGAATAAGTATCCCTTACAGTGCCCCATTGGTTTATATAAAAACAATAATAAATTATACGAACTAAAATATTGCTACGAACTAAAAAATAGAATTCAGAAAATCGAAATACGAACCAATAATAATCATCATCACCATCTCATCTCATCATGTTCCTCTTGTACCATGCGGTGTCGAGGTGAAGTATAAACTTCGTGAGAGTGCCCGATTATGGGCTTCATATATCGACATTCCCATGGATTCTGCTATTCCCTCCGTCCAACGTTTACGTGGTCGGCCTCTTCCTCTGTTTCCATCTGGTCTGTACATCATTGCTTGTTGTGGCATGCTGTTGACTGGTAACCTACTTGCATGGCCAAACCATTTGACTTGCAGCTTTCTGATAAAATCTAGTGCTGCTTTAAGCCCCACTTTAGTGCTGATTTCTTCATTTCTGATCTTATCTCTTCTTGATACGTTGAGAAGTTCTTCTCAGGAACCTCATTTCTGTTGTTGTGATTTTTCTTTTCTCTCTCAAGATGGCGACGGACGGTCGTGTTGTGTTGTGTTCGTTAACTTTTTCGCGTAGGGGATGTATTTATTCATCTCTTGCGTGTAATTGGTGTGCCAGGATGTAAAACCAGGAGTTTCTACTCAAGATCTGCGCGGGTGCTACGGAGTTCGTGCATCGAGCAAAGCCATCCTTGAGTGAATTTTCAGCAGCGTGTGTGGTTTTCTCAGTCTGTGTTTACGTTTTTCCGTTTTTTCAACATGGCGGAACAACGTGTTTTCTTCGTGCGGTCAGCAGTCAACATACCGAAGCGGCGTGGTAGCCGCGCAGGGATAAAGAAGCAAGGTAAGCGTGGTGGTTTGAGGCGTTTTAGACTCAAGTGTCACCGTCTAGGACTCAGGAATATCCGTATTCTATATTGGAACTGTGCCAGTGTAAAACAACGGGGCTCTATTTTAGAAACCCTAGTTTACAGGAACGACATTGTAGCACTCCAGGAGACGAGACTGGGCGATCAGCTACTCCAAATTGCCGGCTTCAAATGTTTCTACAACAGACGACATCTGGGAATGGCGATTCTCGTTCGCGACAGCATGGTGGCGTCAGAGCTAGACATGTCCAGTTGGGACAGTGACGATATACAAATACAGGCGTTGAGAGTTCATTCCAGTATACCATTCTTGTTGGTTAATGTTTATGCCCGCAATGCCAGTGTGGACGCCCAGAAGTGGCAGTGCTTAAGTGGCATATTAGGCCACGAGAGAAATGTTATTTTCTGTGGTGACTTCAACGCTAAAGGCAGATCATGGGGAAACACTTCCTCCAATACACAGGGGGAGGAGCTCGAGACTGCACTGGAAACCATCGACCTGGTTTGTATCAACAGTGGCTGTGTCACCAGGACAGCAAGCCGTCCGGGCGATGAGGACAGTGCTATTGATCTGGCGCTAGTTTCACCTTCACTCACTACAGTGTGTAGATGGGGTGTCCTAGGACACCATGGCAGCGACCACCACCCTTGCAGCATACTGGTGGAGAAAGGCAGAACCAGGCAGCACAAGCTAAAGGTAAAGACGTTCCAGTATGACAGTACAGGGCAAGATGTGGTGAGTAAAATAAGACGTGACAAGCGCAGAACGTTTCAGGGCAGGAAAAAAAGCTGGGAGCAGCCACCGTGGTGGAGTTTCGAGGTGGAGAAGGCTTGGGTGGATAAGCGTAGTGCTGTAAGGAGATGGCAAAATGCCAAGAAGAACAGAGCTGGTCATCCTAGTCCCTGCTTGCACTTAGAAAGAGAGATGCACACAAAAGTAAGCTACTTCAAAAAACTGGTCAAGGTTGTTAAAAGCGAAAAATGGGCAGAGGTGTGTCAAAGAGTAAGCACAGACAAGTCACTGAAATTGTTCTGGCGACTACATAAAAGCATGAGTGGTGTAGTCAAGAATAAGAGCATTTCTGACTTCCAAGGTGCTGACCTCATCTGGCAGAGGACTGACGAGGACAAGGGCAAAGCCCTCTTTGAACGCTACCTTGAGCAGAGCAACCAGACAGACATGGGAGGCCGAAATCTGGCCAAGGAGGTCACCTCAGACAGATGCAAGGCCCAGAACACCTCGGATGAAGACACAGTGACAGTGAAAGAAATCAAGGCTGTGCTTCGACGATCAAAAAACAGTGCTCCAGGTCCTGATGGCATAAGATACGACGACATAAATAGGTGTACCGACAATGAGCTAGAGAAACTAGCAGACATGTACAACAACAGTATAGGGAGTGCTAGCATCAAGGAGGAATGGTTACACAGCTATCTGATTCCCTTGCCGAAGCCTGACAAAGACCACAAAAAAATTCAGGGATATCGAATTATAACCATGCAGAATACAATAGGCAAGCTGCTGGAGAAGGTAATTGCCAGGAAAATATCAAGCCAACTAGAGAGGCAAGGTGTTTTCCCACCTACCCTGGGTGGATACCGTCCAAAAAGAGAAACCTGGACCAATGCAGCAGTCTTTGCCCAGGATGTCTATGAAGGTTTCCACTCAGGCACTGAAACCGTTGCTGCAGCGATTGATCTTGAGGACGCATACAACAGAGTACCACTGGATTTTTTAATGTTTCAGCTTCTCGAACTAAACGTAAGTCCATTCCTCCTTAGTTGGATCGCTGCAGCCCTCTTCCAACGGAAAGTAGTTTTTAGATGTGGCAGTTGGACTTCGGAACCAACAACAATACATCCTGGCCTACCACAGGGATCACCATTATCTCCGGTACTGTTCAACGCCTACACAGTGAGAATCACCAGTGAGCAGATCACTGGACCTGGCAGGACATTGTCATATGCCGATTATGTTTTAGTGTATCGTCAGGGTAAGGATAGAGAGGAGGTTGCTGTGGAACTACAAACCGAACTCAATCGCATAAGTACTTGGTGTGATGAAGCTGGGGCAATGGTCAACCCAACAAAGGCAACAGTGACTTGGTTCTCGCTGAATAATCATATTGTCAACACTCCAACACCAACTGTAATGCTGTGTTCAGAGACGGTGGAAAGAACGCAGGCAATGAATTACCTGGGGATACGGTTTGATCGAAGCCTTGCTTATAATGTGCACATAGACCAGGTGATAACAAAGGCCAAGCGGGGTTTGGCAGCGATGCGGGTGATGGCGGCAGCAAACTGTGAGCAGCGCCATCTATGTCTTCTGTACGAGGGGCTGGTCATGTCTGTTTTGGAGTATGCAATGGCAATCCTGACTCTCAGCCATAAGCAGATAGAAAGGATGGAAAGGATACAGAATGAAGCTATGCGCATTATTCTTGGATGTACAAGAGATACAGCATGCAGGGCGATGCGCTACCTTCTTGATTTTCCAACCATTGAAGAGAGAATACAAGGTTGCAGGGCACGCGCCTACCTCAGAATTAACGCAAACACACAACATCCACTGCATAGTGAAATTAGGAAGGTGAAGGGCAGCAGGTTAAAAAGAGGACGGTCGTGGATGGGTCAAGCCGAAGACATTCTTCAACAGGTGTGTTCACTTGAGGACTTAGAACCTGGCGAGGAGTGGGTGCAAGTGCCAACAGACTTCTGCACATCCTTTTCAGTTTGCATCCAACTAGATAGAAAATGCAGACAAGAAAATCCGGCTGCTGTTGAGGCTGAAGTACAAGCGTTGATTTTCGAGAATTCGCTAGACGGTGACGCGGTCATCTACACAGATGGGTCGGTCGTCCGACATGTGAGAAGCTCATGGGCCTTTACAGCTCGGGCCGGAGGGAGAATTGTGAAGGAGGACTCTGGTGCTTTCACTGAAACCACAAGTAGCCTGACCATGGAAGTCATGGCAGTAAGTAAAGCAATAACATGGCTCGAGACACAGACATTCACTAGGGCTTGTTTCCTCAGCGACTCAATGAACATGATCAAGAGGATAGAGGAGGGGTCGATCCGAAGAGAATGGTTGCTGCCTCTGGAGCGGTCTCGACTGGCAAAGATTAGTTTCATCTTCGTGCCAGGGCATGCGGGAGTACAAGGAAATGAGCGGGCTGACAAGCTCGCAGGTGAGGCTACTGTGGAGGGCGGACGCGCCATGGACCAGGCCGACATCCTGAATGCTCTACGAGAAGTAAGACCTTTGCGAGAACCAAGTGATGACTGTGAATCTACAACAATGGCCAGACTGCGAGAGCAGCAAGTTAAAAGAGGGGTGGCCAAACAAGAACACTACGCAGGAAGCCAAAGAAGATTGATAAACCAACACAGAACTGGCGTCGTTAGCCGCTACACGTTGCGGGATTTGCTGAGGAGGGGATCCGAGCACTTATGGCTCATGGACTGAATGGTTCGATGTGCAATGAGGATGATCTGTCGACTAACTAACTTTCTTTTCTCTTTTTCTGTCATTGTCCAGGTTTGGCATTGGTAGCACAGAGTTGGTAGGAAGATTGTGTTGTAAAGTGCTTTCTTAGTAGTTATTGATACATGTTTGTTCTTTAGTATTGCCACTATTGGTGCCATTTGTCCAATGAGTTGATTTGCCTTATTGCACCTATTTTCGATCTCGTCTTCTGATCTGCCATTTGATGATATTATACTTCCTAGGTACTTGAAACTCTTTACTTGTTTCACGGGATGTTCGTTTAGGTGAATTGTTGTTGTTTGTTCTTCTTTAGTTATAGTCACTACCTCTGTTTTGCTTGTGCTAATTTTCATGTTATGTTCCCTACACATTTCGTTTAGACTATTCATGTGGTCTTGTAATTCAGCTTCTGATTTTGCTATTAGTACTTGGTCGTCCGCAAACAGGAGTTCTCTAATGGTTAGATTTGCAGATGGTTCTTCTTCTGTGTTCTCGTCATGCGGTATTCTTGCTGTCTCTGCTTGGCTGGTTTCTTTACATATGTTGTCTATATATGTTATGAAGATTATGATTATATTTGATATGAAGATGTTATCATCATCATCAATTATTATATTAGCCGTCTCCACTATGAAGGTTGGCTGCAATGGATCTCAAACACTGTCTGTCTCTCGCCTTGACTGTACATTCTGTCAGACTGATGTTCGTCCATCTCTTGATGCTATCTTCCCACTTGTATCGTCGCCTACCTCTTACTCGCTTGCCCTCAACCTTGCCTTCCAATATGGTTTTTATAAGAGTGTCATGTCTTTTAACGTGGCCAAAATATTTCACTTGCCTCCACGTTATTTCTTCCATCAACTCTCTCTTCATTCCCAGTTTTTCTAGAACCTCTGCATTTGCTTGTTTTTGTTTCCATGAAATACGACATATTCGTCTGTATATCCACATCTTCAGGGCTTCTATGCGACTTTCTATTTGCTTGTTCAATGTTATTTCATCATCAGCATCATAATCCTCATCGTACGACATGCCGATAAGCGTTGGCGGTCATGGTTCGCTCTCTCTCTCTCTCTCTCTCTCTCTCTCTCTCTCTCTCTCTCTCTCTCTCTCTCTTTCTCTCTCTCGCAATCACCAGTCTAATATCAGACATGCACTAAACAAAGTGTAAATATATGAACTAGAATGCCCTTGATGCTTTTGCGTACTTTGAATTCGTTCCAGAAGTGGAAAGTTGGTTAATATATCAGCTTTAGTAATAAACTTTAAGAAGAAAAAACAACAACCAGTAACGCATTTTCGCAGTGTTGTTTCATCATCATCATTATCATCATCATCATCAGGTGCAATGCCGATAAGCGTCGAAGGTCATGGTTCGTTATCTCACACAATCATCAGTCTTGTATCAGGTCAGTGTTCTTGTCCCGATTATGATAGGCGACCAAATCATCCGGGTATTCCTCTCTTTGTCTTCCCCGTGCTCTTTTATCATCAAGTTTGCTAGTTGTCACAAGCTTTCAAGTTTATTTCTCGCCATAAAGTGCCACAATTTGAGATGTTGATGTCAAACTTCTCTAATAAATTTATGGTTTTCATTTGGTTCTTGTGTGACTTTCTCGTTTGTTTTTCTGTTCGTCCATGCTATTTTATGCACTATCCCCCAGTAACCACATTGCTATCACCATTAGCTGTTTGTCAGCTTGTCTGCTGATTGTCCATGTTTCGCATGTTACAGGAATAGAGCATTATGGGAATAGAGTATTATTGCTATAAAAAATTATTAGTTATTACTAATTACGGCAACTCTTTGCCGTGAAGTTGGAGCCGCGACTAACAACTAACGACTATCAGAATTTTATGTTTTAACCACACTTAATACTTTTTTCCTGACTGCAGTATGAGAACTGTCGAATCATAATGTAACAGGTATCAGTATTGTCCTTGTAAAGAGACTCTCCTCCTAACTTCGCGAACTTGAGATTATAACCATATATATATATATATATATATATATATATATATATATATATATATATATATATATATATATATATATATATATATATATATAAATCATAATGGAGAGCTAGGTTGAAGGAAGTGAGCAAGACGCATATGATACAAGTGGGAAGATAATAATATCAAGAGATCATAGAGATGGATGAACATCAGTCTGACAGAATGTACAATCAGGGCGAGAGCAACAGTGTTGGAGATCCATTGCTTGCAGCCAACCTTCATTGTGGTGAGACAGCACCTCATTTATTGATTGATTGAATTAATAGCGGACGTGATGCATTATTATGTAAGTATTATTGCTATAAAAAATTATTAGTTATTACTAATTACGGCAACTCTTTGCCATGAAGTTGGAGCCGCGACTAACAACTAACGACTATCAGAATTTTATGTTTTAACCACACTTAATACTTTTTTCCTGACTGCAGTATGAGAACTGTCGAATCATAATGTAACAGGTATCAGTAAAGAAGTTTGCCAGTGCTTTCCTCCTTGGCAATTAGAATATAGGTCAGTGACCGTAGGTATTGTCCTTGTAAAGAGACTCTCCTCCTAACTTCGCGAACTTGAGATTATAACCAACAACTAGATGTCGGCTGCTCTCAATCTCAATTTCAATCCAACAAGTTTGTACAATATAGGGGCAAGACTTGGTTTATGGCCGATATTCCATTGAGGGATACAGGGAAGAAGGGAAGATGACAGGGTCATGTGGGATGGGGTTTATTATATGATAATATAACCATCAGAGGCCAGCATAGCCGAATGGATAAGAACGGGCGTTCTTAAACATCAGGTGTGTAGGTTCAACCCCTACACCGGACACATGGACTAAAATGTTGATGGGGACTAAATTACAAGTGCCTCAGAAGTCGGAGTGGATACGCCTGATGGCGAGGGACACTGGTAATAGGGAAAGCTAAACCACGCGCAAAATTCATTTTAGTGCACTAACTAGCAGTAGCAACTATTAGCAATAATAGCACGCATGTTGACTACGCTCAAGTTCACAGCCAGCAAACGCAACGGGGGAGGGGCGGGAGTGGGGTTGAAGTGATTTGTACTATATTATTTCTATAATTAACTGTCTAGTCATCCTTGCCTGACTTTTCAATCAGAATAATAATAATAATACTTCCCCGACCGACGTTATTACTTGTGTATCTTCCTCTTTCTCTCAAACGGAAGAATTCTCGCTCACTATCTTCCTGGATTATTTCTATGACACCCCCCCCCCCCTCTCCCGCTCGAGTACACACACATCTCTCTCTCTCTCTCACATACTCTCTCGCACTTACGAACATGTCCTGACTTGCTTTCCTAAATGGTTTTATATCTGTCTTTCTTTCTCTCTCCCCATCTCTTGTTATCTTCATCCAGCTATCTCGCACTTGAGAACATGTCGGTACCGACATTCCTGTCATAAAGTTATCTCTACAATAGTCTACATCTCCCCTTCTCTCTACCTTACTTTATCTTCTTTCTTTTATCTCACGCTCAAACTTCTTCGCACTTAAGAATATGTCGTAATCTGTCTTCTTGCATAAACTCATAATGACAACAACCTTTATTTTTCTTTTCACCACTTTCTCTCTCTTTTTTTTCTATACCTATCTCCTCTCTCTCACGCGATCGTTCGCTCGCTTGCATATGAAAGTCCTCATTTGTCTTCCTGCCATAACATTATCCCAATAACTTTCTTTCTTTCTCTCTCTCTCTATCTTCCTCCCCCTTCCTTTCTCACTTAAGAACACACCCTCGCTTGTCTGCCAATCAGAAAGTTATGCCTCTCTCTCTCCCTCACTTAACAACACACCGTCATCTGTCTGCCTGTCATAAAGTTATACCTATAAATCTCTCTCTCTCTCTCACACACACACTTAAGAACATGCCCTTGCCTGTCAGAAAGTTATCCATCTCTCTCTCTCTCGTCATGACACATCATGTTGATGAGAAATAATCTACGTGGATTGGTAGAAAGAATGTATGTGCAGAGAGAAGTGCAAACAAAAATATATGTGAAGCAGAAAAGAAAACAACACATTTTTTAGTCTGATTTTCAAATCCTTTATTATCACTATCCAATAACACGTTACTTTTAATTACATGAACAGCAAAAGCAAACAAAGAAAAATATAGAAAAATGTGTGTAATATTTATTTTGTGTGGGGAGTAGTGCTACTTCATTCTAGATTCGTGATGTGTGTGGGTGGGCTCAGGATGTGTGAGTGGGCGGGGTGGTGTGGGATTTGTGTATGGGTACATGCGGGTGGTATGGGTTGGCGGGGAGATGTGTGTGTGGGTGGGGATGTGTGTTTGGCTAGGCGGTTGTGGGTGAGTGGGTGGAGGAGGATATGTGGGTGGATGATTGTTGGTGGGTTATGGGATGGGTGGGCGATATGTGTGTGCTTGGGGATATGTGGGGGATATGTGGTGGGTGGGAGATGTGCGCAGGTGGGGGTGGTTGTGGGGATGTTTGGGTGGGTGAGGGGTGTGTGGTGAATGTGTGTGGGGTTGTGTGCGTGATTTGTGTGGGTGATGGATTTGGGGATGTGTGTGAGGGGTATGTCTGAGTGGGTGGGGTGTGTGTGGCTGGATGACGGATGTATGTGTGGGTAGTGAGGGTGATTGTAGGTGGGGTATGTGTCGGTGGGTAGGAGATGTGTGGGGACATATGTGTGTGGGTGTTGTTTGGGAGGGGAAATGAGTGTGGATAAAGGATGTGTGTGGGGATGGGTGAAAGATGTGTGTGAGGGTGGGGGATGTGTCTTTAGATGGGTGGTTGGGGTGTGTGAGTGTGGGTAGATGGGAGATGTATGTGTTGACAAGTGGGTGAGGGATGTGTGGGTGTTAGTGGTTTAGGGATAAGTACATGTAAGGAGGGATGTGTGTATGGGTGGAGGATGTGTGGGTGGGTGATAGTATATGGGTATGGGTGTGTGGTTAAGGGATGTTTGGTTGGGGGATGGGTGGGTGGGGAGATGTGTAGGTGTGAGGATGTGGTGGAGGCATGTATGTGTATCTGGGTTGTGTGTGTGGTTGGGTGGGGGAGTTGGGGTGAATGGGGGATGTGTGGGTGGGTGGTGGATGTGTCTCATAACATGGTAATATGCATTGTTTATGTTTACAAAATTCATTTCACAATGTTTTTTCCTTTGCACTATTGATGAAAAAAAGATGAGTGATTGGAAGGGCCGAATGTAAGACGGGCCTGCGTGCCCAATTTGTGGTGGTACTTCAATTAACTGTTTTGCATGCGCAATAAAAGCAAACTGCAATCTATCAATAAATGTATAGGAGTGGCAGTGCACTTTGCAACAGACCTGTATAAGTTATTTGCATATCCTTTACAGGACGTCGCAATCAAATCCTAGCAATTTTGGCTGTATGTATTTCTTGGCAAGTTTATGTTCAGTAGTTTGCCAATGCTTTCCGACTGACTGACACTCAAACTGTTTGTATTAAAACCAATGCAAGAGTGTCTTATAGAGGTATAGTGACAACGAGTTAAGTCTGCTGATATCCCACTGCCACACAAGTCAACTCCATCTCCATGTCGGTATAGACTGGGGACAAGAGAATCACACCGAAGACTTCATCAACAAACAATAAACAAGAAAACAAGGGCCTGAGAAAAACAATCTGATCAACAGAACAAGTTCCATTCGTAATTTTTGTGTTCATCAAATTACTTTTAAGATTGACTTAAGTTCTACTTGTTTTCTTGTTCGCCGATGAAGACTGGACCAAACAGAAGCCTGTATCTGTGCACATGTTTTCCCTGTACACCTTCCTAGTTATATTTGGTCTCTGACTCAGATCCCTGGGTTCAACTCCATACTTGTAGGTCAGCATGGCCGAATGGATAAGAACACGTGTTCTTAAACATCCGGTGTGCTGATGCCGAGGTAAGTAGGTTCAACCCCTACACCGGACAGTTGGACCAAAATGCTGACCTATCGTCCTTGCTTGGGGATGTAAATTACAAGTACCTCTGAAGTCAGAGTGGATTCGCTTGATGGCGAGGGATACCGTTAATAGGGGAAGCTAATCCACATGCAAAGTTCATTCCAGCACTACTTGAAATAGTGTGTATGGACTACGCTTGAATTCAAAGCGAGCTGAGCGCAAATAATAATAAAAAAACATACTTCATAGAATTTTCAATCAAACCCACAGCAGCCTGATGGAACATGCTAATGAAAGCTGAGGGCAGCAAACAGTTCACCGAGGCACCACCAACAACAAACCCAACCTTGATGTCACCTAACTAGAATGCTCACTTCTCAACTGACAGGCATGTAAGAGATGACACCCCCCCCCCCCCAAAAAAAAAAAACCAACTACAAATGACATAGATATTTCAACAAGGAACAATCTACTGTGTTAAATGCCTCGCAATATCGTACACAAGAAAATTGGATCCTTTATTTAGGGGAAAAACAAGTTTGTTTTGTTGAGAAAGCACATACACATATTGTCTTCATACGACAAAGGTCAAGCATGGCTAGCGATTGATATACAGAAAACGTGCTTACATTTAGCTTTTTAAAAATGGGAATATGCCATATGAGCATGAGTAATACTTGAGTGAAGTAAACGTATGGGTGGCATCCATGTTTGAATGGGTGGCATCCATGTTTGGATGGGTGACTATCCATGTTTGTGAAACAGAGGTGAAAACAGGAGCAAGAACAACTTACTTCTGCTACGGTGATGTGAGGAGAAAGGGACAATAATATACAGACATGTAGCATCAACAAAGAAGTTAGAATCCAGCAAAACCAAACAGCAAAAATACTAATCCAACAAACAAAATTCCTACGTGTAGCAAAAACTTCCAGTGCACTAAAACCCAATCAACCAAAAACTAATCCACCAAAAACTTCTAGTATTCTAAAAACTAATTTACCAAAAAACTTCTAGTGCACTAAAAACCCAGGAAAATCTCAAATCTAAAACTAGTATTCTGGCTTTTCCTGTAGATAAAATAAAACCAACAAAAATACTATTAGGCAAAGACAAGTCAAACATCTCAACATGATGACCCAACAAGACAACACCAACACCCAGTCTTTCTACATAAGACAGACAACACTTTTGTACTTGTGACGAATAGACACAAGATGCAACATCCTGACACTTATTCATTAGATTCACTTACATCACAAGCAAACACAACATCTCAACACTGACTTGTCTAACATACAACATATGTTGGAAGCAAACAACACCTTAACATTGATCTGGCTGACAAAACCTCCAAATACTATATTCCTTGATGTTCCCTCAATGAAACCTGAATTGAAATCCACCAGTCTATCATCATGTCATCTCGGTTATATCCTGATGCACCATATGTCAAGAATTACCCATAACTCACCATCCTGATACTCAATGCACCATCTTTTCCCCACCTTCACTCATTTCTTCTTCTTCGTTCATCCGGAGTTTTTTTTTTCGGACGTGATTGCGTTGTGCCTGTTTACAGCAGAGCTGCGTTCTTGCGCCGTTAGGCCGACACATCCGACTTCTGCGGGCATTTGTTGACCGGGTTAACCTTCCCGGGGGTTTCTTAGGACATTAGACTCTCACTGTTGTGGTGTTATCTCCCATCCCAGCTGGCCCATATACAACAGCCAAAGGCATCCTGGTCGGCCCTCAAGGGAAGGCAGGGGCAGACCATGGGCATTCCCCGCCATCCAAGGAGGCTTCCATAATTGCAGAGCCATCACACACCGCTCTGGTACTGGGCTCACCCAAGGAATCGTCACGTCCTGCACATGGCTGCTTAGCCTCACTTCCGTATATTGGGCCTTCCGTTCACCATAGGCTGTTCTTCCAGAAGCCAGAAGAATGCAGTTTGCAGATGACATCCACACAGTGAGCTTTCGATTCGGACTTTCCACGTAATGGATTTGCTATCCAAGCAATATTCCATTTTGTGCCACTAGGACACTTTTTCCACCTTTTTTGAAGCCCACACAGTGAGCTTTTGATTCGGACTTTCCACGTAATGGATTTGCTATCCAAGCAATATTCCATTTCATGCCTCTGGGAGGCTTGTGTAACCGACATGCCTGTGGTATGAAGTGTGGCAGTCTAAATACTTCGTCATGTACATTTAAATGTCAACCTGAATACAGTTAAAGTAAGCTGCAGTCGACTTGAGCTTGTTGATATTTCCATAGAGCTTGTCCTCGAATGAAGCAGGTGTGGGCCAAAATATCTTTCTCTGTTCTGCATATATTGGGCACTCTTGCAGCAAATGTTTAGCTGTCATTTTACCAGTTCCACAATTACATTCATCTGTATCTCCTATCTTTAGTTTGTTGAACAAGTGGTATTTCAACCTGTTGTGTCCTGTGCGGAGTCTGAAGATTGCTACTTGTTCTCTTCGGTCGAGTTTGTAATATGCATCATCCTTCTGGTGGCCTGGATGCTCTGATTCCCATTTGGTTCTATAAGTGCTTTTTATCAACCTCTTTGCCTCATTATAGGTTATGTCTATGTCAGGCTGTGGTAGTCGTCCGCCCTCTTTTGCCAGTCTGTCAGCCTCTTCATTTCCAGGTATACTGCAATGTGATGGGATCCACTGTATTACAACTTTTTGTGATTTCTGGCATAGACCATGGAGTGCTGCTCTTAGGTCAGCTATTTCTGTGCTGTTATTGCTCTTCAGTATTGAGACAGCTGACTTTGCATCTGTAAAGATAGCTATTTGCGTCTCTTTATTTTCCTCCATCAAGAGCATTTCTGCTGCAGTTTTCAGAGCCTCTACCTCCGCTTTGAAGTTACTTGAAAACTTTCCAGTTGCCACTGAATGTGTTTTTTTCACTCCATTTTTTAAATTTAGGAGAATTCCTCCTCCTCCATTCTCTACTGAATTTTTGGCTGATCCATCTGTATATGCATGGGTCCAATTGCTGCTTGGGTAATGTTCTTTTATGTAGTTTAGGGTTATTTCTCTTCTTTCGGTTTCATGCTGAGTGTTCTTTTTCTCAATACCAGGAATGTTTTCTATCATCTCAGGCAGTTGCTGCTGTCTCCAAGCTGGGAACTTGCCTGCATTGTAAATGGGTTTGACTGTTGATATGTTAAGTATGGGATCTGCCCTAATCTTTCGTTTTGCAGTTTCTACAAAGTTGCTACGCTTCAGTCTTCCCTTTCCAAAACCACTAAACCTTTTATACATAGGGTGGTCTGTCAATCTTCTAAATTTTTCAGCTTGTTGCTGGGCTCTGCTATCTCTTCTATCCTGCATTGGTTGTAAACAAGTGATCTTTTCTAATTCATTAATAGGCGTTGTCTTCAGGCTTCCAGTTATGATTCGCATTCCTTGGTTTTGGACTCTACTTATTTTGTTAAAGTTTGACTTAGCTGCTGTTGCCCAAGCTGCAATGCCATATTCCAGTACTGGCCTCACCCGTCCAGTATATAACTTCTTGAGAACTTTCTCATCTGCTCCCCACGTTGTACCAGCAAGCTTTTTCATGATTGCCATTCTTTGCCTTGCTCTTGTTCGATTTTTCTCAACCTGTGTCTTCCATGTCAGGCGACGATCAAAGGTGACTCCTAGATAGTTTGGATTTTCTTCATGGCGCAACATTTTTCCATTCAATACCAGCTTAGGTTGCTGAGTTTTAGTTGAGAGGGAGAACACTGTGCATGTTGTTTTCTCCTCACTTATCTTCACTAGCCATGATTTTGACCAGTCCTCTAGCGCTAGTAGGGCTTGCTGTATTCTGCTGTTAGCTGTACTAATATATTCTTCAGATGTCCATATGGCTAGGTCATCTGCAAAGGATGATGTGTGTACTCTGGCTGGAAAACTTTTCCGTGATGTCGTTTATATATGCTAGGAATAATGTTGGTGAAAGAACTCCTCCTTGGGGGACACCTTGCTCCAACAGCATCATTTTGCTGGTTTGTCCTTGTACTTTTGTCCTGGCAGTTCTGTTCTCAAGGTAGTGGCTGATCCATTTGTACATTTTCCCACAAACATGCATTTTTTGCAGTTTTACTTTCAGTCCTTCCTTCCATACTTTATCAAATGCTTTTTCTAAATCTATCCAGACCGCTAGTGTGTGCTTTTTCTCTTGGAAGGCATCCTCTATTTCCTGAGCTATATAGGTTATTTGATCTTCAGTGGATCTGTACTTTCTGAATCCTGCTTGGTGAGGTGTTAAGAGTTGGTTTTCTTCCAGATGCCATGTTAGCCTGCCATTGATAATGCGTTCCATTAATTTTCCTACACAGCTAAGAAGACTGATAGGTCGATAGCCATTTGGTTCTTCCAGGTCTTTTCCTTTCTTTGGGACTGGTATTAGTATAGCTTCCTTCCATGCCTGTGGGACTATTCCCCTCTTCCAGCTGTAATTTAGGACTGCTAGTAGTTTCTTTTTTGCCTTAGTGCCTAGTCCTATTAGCATTTCATTTGTGATTCCATCCTTTCCTGGTGATGTCTTCTTTTTTAGGGTATTCATTGCCTGTTCCATTTCTTCCATTGTTAGATTTGCCATCATATATTCTGCTGCTGTCTCTGTATATCTATGATGTATCTGTTTATCTTTGATTGCTTTCTTCTGTTCGGCTGTAATATCAATGTGGTTTGCACTGGCATAGTGTTCCATTAGTGCATTTGCAGCCTTTTTTCCTGCAAGCAAGGCATTTCCTTGTTTAATTGTTATTTGTTTGTTTCTAGGTCCTTCATTGTTCATGGCTTTCACTAGTTTCCATAGTTTGTTTCCATCCCTGTCAAAATTCAGGTTTTCTGTTTTTTTCCTCCAACAATCTCTTGTTGTTTGATTTACTGTTCTTTTATATTTTGCTGAGATGGCTTTGAGAGAGATGTTCGCTTCAGTTGTTTGTTCTCTCTCTGCGGTCTTCCTAGCATCTTCAACTTTGTCCTCCAAAATTTGTAGTTCCTCAGTCCAGTATGGTTTGTA
Organism: Cepaea nemoralis; assembly: GCA_014155875.1. Classification (NCBI taxonomy): domain Eukaryota; kingdom Metazoa; phylum Mollusca; class Gastropoda; order Stylommatophora; family Helicidae; genus Cepaea; species Cepaea nemoralis. The sequence continues at coordinate 6,897 of JACEFZ010018003.1, read as the reverse complement.
ATTTTTTCTCGCTCCTCTTGGAATAGACTCAGTGGCCGCCTGTATTATTGCTCTGTTTAGACTTTCCACCATTTGCTTCATGTTGCCATATCGTGTATTTATGTTTTCACAATATTTGTCTGTTAGTATGGCAAATCTGTCCCAATCTGCTCGTTTGTAATTCCAGCGGGGCAATGGCTTTTGCTCCTGTGGAACATACTCCATATTTATTACAAGCTTGATTGGTCTGTGGTCACTACCTGCTAATTGGTCAAGCACATGGCGATCGATTTTGTGGAGGATGTCTCCTGTGCAGAAAGCTAAGTCTGGAGTAGAAGTGGTAATCCATCTTCTGGAGTAGAAGCTCGGTGTGTCATCCGCTTTGTTGAGTAGATGGAGATTTGAGTCTATTTCCCAGTCCTCCACTTCATCTCCTCTTTTGTCAGTATCTGGGTATCCCCATCTTTCTGAACGGCTATTTAAAGTCTCCGACAACAATGCAATTTGTGTCAGTTATTTTCATGTTTGAGAGTGTAAGATCCTTATCTGCCGGGCTATACAGATTGTAAATTCTTATTTTCACGTCCTTTATCATTATATCAACACCTATAATTTCCGTTTGGTTGTCAGAGATCACAGATACTTCGCTGCAAGGTATTGTATTTCGTGTAAGTATTAGAACTCCTCCTTTGTGTCCTTCGCGGTCGAAACGTGTGGCCTGATATCCCTTGACTGAAAATGTGCGATTGGCGTTGAGGTGTGTCTCTTGAATGCATGCCACATCTATTCCATCTTTATGAAGACGCTGTGTTAGGGAGGCTTTCTTGTTATAAACTCCTTCTGCATTCCATTGTAGTATGTTGAGTGTCCGGGGTGTTTGGTCAATAGCTCTTAACCTACTCCTCTGTGCCTTGACTCCACAGCACAGGGGAAGGTGACCACCAGTAGTCATGGGTGGACCCCCTCGAGGCAGGGGGCCCGGCACTATCACCGCCTGATGGGACTTCACGGGATTAGCACCATAACGATTAATTTTCATCTGTGGCATCATGAAATGATAAAGTTACGTTGCAATTCTTTGTCAAGCCTATGGCTCAGTACATCCGATTTCGACAAGCATTTGTTCGGGATGCTTTCCCTAGCCTTTGACTGTCCCCAGTCTACCTACAAGGCAGCAGGTTTGTGCGTCACTTCGTCTGGTCCCTCTCCCTTGACCTGTCCGACATGGGTGACCCTACCAGTAGCTCTGCTACCGTCGGCATAGCTCTTGGGGTCATTGGAACGCACAAGCCCCTCTACCTCGTCAAGGTGGACGCACGGCAGAGGGGCTTCACTCATTTAAATACCTAGACTTATAAGGTATGCCATATGATATAGGACACACTACTCCTGCAATGTCCATGTTATGATAAAGGATATCAACAACAATATGACATCACACACATTACCGCATGATATTACAAATTAATAACCAACAAGTAAAACATGTTTAACTATGAACAGCAAAGGAAACAGGAATCACCATATTTGTAGAGCAGTTGTGTTTTGTGTCAGCTCACTGGTAATTCTTGTCATGACAAATTTAATAAGAATGACAAACTGCCTATTGTTTTCTGCTGACATGCAAATGAGAAATTCTACAGTTAAAAAATAGAAATGCTTTCTACTTTAATTCTAATACACAGAAAAGAATGGAAAACTAACAGCTATTATTTTGAAAGAATGAAAAACTTCAGTGTTTTCAAGGTGTTTCCACTGTAAATGCTAACCGATAATGTTAAAAAGATAAATGTCCACTTTGTGACAGCTGGATTCTACTATAGTTTTAGTTATCAAACAAATGAAAATCGCAACTACCAACACTCACAAATTATAATAGAAAAAAAGTAACGTAAACAAAACGATACAAAGGATCTCTTCATTGAGTAAACACTTCTAATACAAAAAAATTGATTACAAAAAAAAGCAAACAAAATTTGATTTTGACATGGCACCCGCCTGTGCCCACAATCTGAATATATGTTACCGAGCAAAGAATTAGAGAAATGTGACAAAATAAATCTCTTCAAGTTAATGGAAGTTCCACGCCCAGTGAAAATCCATGCATGAATATGTATACAAGAAAAGAATAACACCATTCACGTATGACAACCTAGAACACAAATAAGCTGCAGGATATAGCAGACAGGTCCATGGCAATTACTCCTATTCGTAAACTAGGTTCAGGATGAGGATATTGCATAATATATTTCTAGGGAATTTTGTGGACACTAAACTAATTTCAACTGAATGTTGGCAGGGTAGCTTCCAGAAATGTCCCATCATAGTCAGAAACTTCCAGAAATGTCTCAGCAGTCAGAAACTTCCAGAAATGTCTAATTATAGTCAAAAACTTCCAGAAACATCTTTCAACTGAATGTTGGCAGGGTAGCTTCCAGAAATGTCCTATCATAGTCAAAAACTTCAAGAAACATCCAATCAAAAGATTTATTGTCGTCTATAAAATAAAACATATATACCAAAAATATCTGAAAGTTATATCTCGAAATTGTGGCACAAAAGTTGTAAATATTGTCCGAAAACATGTTCTTTGTAACTGTGGCGCCACTGAAATTTTGCTAAATAAGTATTAAACACTGCACGACTAGTGCCGCCTTGGTATCTTTGTTTCCTTTTTACTTGCATCCACAACCCTTCAATTTTTTGGGTGTGAATGTCACTGTGTACAGGGTCAACAAAGTTATTGGCATGAATAACAACTGTATGATCGTAGGTGCCATGGTTTAATTGACCGACGTTGTTGTAGCTTCGCCAGGCATCGGTGACAACGTTCCGTTCCTGGTAAGACTTGATCACTTATAGTACGTTCTAGTGTTGTCGCATCTCGCCTTTCCACAACTTCCAACCAGCAACGACCACTACCACGTTCAACCAGCCCAACTACCCACTGACCACGACGAAAGTGACCACGGTGGTACTTTCGGCGGAAAAAGTAGCTCTCGTCAACTTCAACCGCCACTGACTGTCCCTTAGCATCAAATCCTCCCAACAGTGGATTGTTACGCAGCAACCAGTTGTAACACTCTACCCGAAAATAGTTATTGTAGTTGACGATAGTGTCACAGCTTGTCAGGCGTTCGAAAAACATCACATGTTTCAACTTCACATCCAACAACCAGTAAAACATTATCATCACAACTTTTTCAGTTGGGAGTTCACAATAGGCAAAGAACGAACCTGTTCGTACACTGGAACGACTATTACATTGACGACACCGCCACGAGAATCTGTCAGGACTTTCCAACCGCGAAACTAATGACATCGGACGTTGGCAACGTGAACATTCTACTGTGTTGCGTATCAATCTGTGTGTAGCAAGCCATTGTAACCATTGTAATTTATTGTTCATTAATGTATATAAATCACCAGGTCTGACATTACAGCTGCCAGCTGATCAATTGGTAGAACATTATTGCTGATCTGTGTCGGAGCTGATGGTCTGCCTGGCATTATAATATTTCTTACAAGTGTATTGAAAACCTCTGTACCGGAAGTAATCACGCAATGAGGTCCTGTAAGGGATACTTATTCACTGCAGAATTAACTTTTCATTTGGGACCGGAATTTCAATTACTAACAAGTGTAGGTGAGAGGAAAAGAGTGTCATAACTTTTTTTCTTTTTAATAAGAGCGCAATGTCGTAGAAATGACAGTTCCAAATTCGAGGGTGTTCGTGGGATTAGAGATAGGGTCAAGTTACGTTAAATTAAAGGGTCCATTTTCACACCATGGGGCTTTGGTACTAGTAGTACTACTACTAGCCTCATATTTTTACACCAGTTATTTTTTATTCTTTCAAAAGACTTTTTTTTATTACCAATTAGCGAGATTAATTGTAATGTGTATGTTTTACTGTAAAACAGAATAAAGTGTCTGTTAGGGAGGAAATGATTTATGATTTATAATCCACTCACTTACAAACGAGTATAATTGAGAAGGGGTGTCATATTTCACGACTTTATCGTCATATACTTGGATACGTAAATTACAAGTACCTCTGAAGTCGGAGTGGGTTCGCCGGATGGCGAAGGACACTGTTAATAGGTAGAGCTAATCCACACGCAAAATTCAGTCCAGCAGTAATAGTGTACATCTACTACACTTGAGTTCAAAGCGAGCGAGCGAAAAAGAAAAAAGCTTACAGATCTATCACGCATTATGATTATGTGAAAAGATATGGAAATAGGCCTATGGTATCTGGCAAAACGATTGGAAGAGAACTATGTTCATTCCAATACCGAAAAAAGGGCAACTTGAAATTATGCACCAACTATAGAACTGTTTTGCCGCGCTCCGTGGATAAGAGTTGCGAATGCGATTTGTGAACCCGCTTACCTGCGTTCGAAACACAGATGCGACCGATTCTGCAGCAGACTGCGTCGCGCTGGGTTTTAACGTGTTGGTATTGGAGCCGGTCGTTCAGAGAGCAATGGAAACTACTGAACGTAAACTTGCCTAGATATCGACAACAGCAGTAAAATGCTGGTGTTGACAGCGATGTTCTGTAAATAGGATATGCAAACAACAACAACAAATGGAATGGTTGCCCTTATCAGTCATGCAAGTAAAATTCTACTAAACATCATAATGGGAAGACATCGTAAGAAAATGGAAGAAGAGATTAACATGGTTGAAGCTGGATTTAGACAAGAAAGAGAAACAAAAGATCACATACTCAGCACGCGTTTCATAATACAGAAGTGTAGAGAATTTAATGTAAATATATTCTCGTGTTTCGTGGATTATTTAAAGGCATTTGACTGTGTACAATATCAGAAACTTTGGGAAATCATGAGGAAAATTGGTTTTCCATCACATGTAGTTTGTTTTTTTGTTTTTTTCGCATATCCTATTTACAGGACATCGCTGTCAACATCAGCATTTTACCGCTGTTGTTGATGTCTTGGCAAGATTACTCTCAGTAGTTTGCCATTGCTTTCTGGACGACCGGCTCACATACCCCGTAAGTAACCAACGCGACGCTATCCGCTTTCGAATCTCGCGCAGTTGTGTTACCCTATGTGGATATACGGGATTACGGAGAAAGCCTTCACCTTCGCCAGGGAGTCCGAAACCGACTCACATGTAGTAAAAGAGTCCGCCAGGGCTGTGTGCTGTCCCCCTATTTGTTTAACCTATACGCCGAAAATATAATGAGAAATGTCAGAGATAATATAACCAATGAGCAAATTGATGCCCTAAATATCGGTGGTCATGAAATACGAGAGATACGATATACTGATGATACAGTATTACTATCCACAACACAGAATGGTATAGAAAATCTAATAACCTCAACCCAAAAGAAAAGTGAAAATCACAACATATCTTAACATAGCAAAAACAAAGAATATGCATACAGATAAAATTAATATGGAGAAAGAAATATATGTTAACGAGGAAAAAATTTGAGGTGGTGGAAAACCTCAAATAACTTGGGACTTTAATTATTTTGTCCATGTCGTTAGAATGCAACACCATCAACTACCATCACTGGTCTTACATCAAAGATCATCTGCGACGAGACCAAGAGGACGCCCAAGAACAAACTGGATTGACGACATCAAAGGCATTGTACAACCACACAGAATGACATTATCCATTGCCGCCCATCGGGTAAATTATTCCTCCCTACGACGCTTGACGGCAGAAGTGGAAGATGATGGTGATGATGATGATGATGATGATGATAATGATGGTGATGATGATGATGATGATGATGATGATGATAATGATGGTAATGATGATGATGATGATGATGGTAGTGGTGGTGGTGGTGATGATGATGATGATGATGATGATGATGGTGATGATGATGGTGATGATGATGATGATGATGTCTAACATTACACACGAGCACAACAAGTTGTCCCGGTTCAACCTCAGGCGTCTCAGGTAAAATGACATATTACGAGCTGTCCTAACCACCGAAGTTATCGCTTCTCAGATCAGACATTTACACTTTCATTAATTTTTCTGCCTGTCCATAGGGGTCTTTCCAGCTTTACACAGAAACCCATTTCTAATGCCACTATATGTTTTTCACCTTGTCTGCTCATTGTTCTAAGTTTCACACTCATACAAAAGTACAGATTATATGTATCACTTCAACATTCAAATAAGAAAATGTGTTAGACAAATTATTTAAAATGTAGGCAAAATAGAGAAAAAATCTCTATCAAACTTATAAAAAGTGGGAACATTTGTTACCCAAACTAATGCAACTTTTGGCCAAAATAAGAAATATCTCAACCAAGCTTTTAAAAACTAGGGAAAATGATAGCCAAATCATGTAAAACGTTGACCAAAATAGGAAATATCTTAACCCAACTTATAAATATATCGACCAAAGTAGGAAAAAAGGTTAGCCAAACTAACGAAATGTTAACCAAATACAGAAATATCTTGACCACATTTATTTTATTTTTTTTAATAGGAAAAAATATTGACCAAGTTAAGAAATATCTCAACCAACCTTATAAAAGGTAGAAAAAGATGTTGACCAAACTTATAAATATCTCGTCCAAACTTATGAAAAGTAGGAAACTGTGTTAACCAAATAAGAAAATTTATTGACCAAGCAAAGACATATTTCAACCAAGTTTATAAATATTTCAACAAAATTTATAACAAGTTCGAAAGTATACTATCCAAAGTAATACAAAATGTTGTCCGAATTAAGAAAAATGATTATCAAACTAAGAAACATGTATAATGAAATGAAGAACTATGTTAGCCAAATGGGGGAAAATGTTATCCAAAGTAAGAAACATTTCATCCAAACTTATAAATATGCTACCCAAATTAGAAAAAAAAATGTTGGCCAAATTACGAAATAGTTCAACCATACTATAACAA
>JACEFZ010018002.1:0-54911 GCA_014155875.1 Cepaea nemoralis | reverse complement strand
GAAGTCCATGTGAAAATATCCCGGTCCACACCGTTCTTCAGTGGCATCTGTGTCGGTTTCTTGAATTCAGATGTCACAGGAATTCAAGAAACCGACACAGATGGAACTGAAGAACTAGAACCAGACATACTGACAGAAGAAATTATAGAAGCCGACAGATTAGCACCATTGAACAAATCACCAGGACAAGATAAAATACCAAATGAACTAATTAAAGCAGCAAGAGAAGTAGGAACATCATGGATACATAGACTATTCAACCACTTTTGGGTAGAACAACAGACACCACGAAACTGGGGAAACGCGATAATTATCCCAATTTGGAAAAACAAAGGCAGTAAAAGAGACTGCACACAATACAGAGGCATTTCACTGTTGAGTCATACTTGGAAAATATTTTGCAAAATTCTTGAAAAAAGATAAAGAACTATTATAGAACCCCAGCTAAGCGAAACACAACTTGGGTTTAGGAAAAACAAAGGATGCACAGATGCCATTTTTTTTTCTTATTCAACTTAAAGAAAAAATCAATCAAATTCAATGAAACACTCTACTTAGCCTTTGTCGACCAAGAAAATGCATTTGATAGAGTAGATAGAAACAAACTGTGGGAAATCCTTAAACAATATGGAGTGAGTACACATCTAATGAACCTATGTAGAAGCGTATACACCAACAGTGAATGAGTGAGAGTAACGTAAGGACACTCAGAACCCTTCACCATAAGATTCGGAGTACGACAAGGTTTTGTCCTGTCCCCTCTCTTGTTTATAACATATATAGACAACATATGTAAAGAAACCAGCCAAACAGAAACCGCAAGAACACAGCATGACGAGAACACAGAAGAAGAACCATCTGCTAATCTAATCATTAGAGAACTCCTGTTTGCGGACGACCAAGCACTAATAGCAAAATCAGAATCTGAATTACAAGACCACATGAATAGTCTAAACGAAATGTGTAGGGAACATAACATGAAAATTAGCACAAGTAAAACAGAGGTATGCAAAATGTATGCAAATGTATGCGAAACTATTGGAACAAAGAGCTAGACCAATAGATGAACAACAGTTAAGCAAAGCACAATTCGGTTTTCGGAAAGGTAAAAGTTGCACTGATGCATTATTTACACGTAGACAAATTTGTGAAAAAACTATCGAATATAGTGACCAGCAGAATATTGTGTTTGTAGATCAGGAAAAGGCTTTCGGTAGAGTTTTTTGTTTTTTTTAAGCATATCCTTTTCAGGACCTCGCTGTCAACACCAGCATCTTTCAGCTGTATGTTGATTTCTTGGCAAGATTACGCTCAGTAGTTTGCCATTGATTTCTGAGCTGCCGGCTCAGATACCCCGTAAGTTACCGATGCGATTCGGAACCACTGCTGATTCTCACCTCATCACGATAGAGTAGACAGATATAAATTATGGACCATCCTTGAAGACTATGGGATACAAGGGCAACTGCTAGAAAACATCATAGCCATGTACCACTCGAGCCAAAGTGCAGTAAGAACACAAGAAGGTATATCAGATATGTTCACAGTCAATACAGGAGTGAGGCAGGGATGTGTGCTCTCTCCCCTGCTATTCAATATCTACATGGACAGAATTTCCAAAGAAGCAAGTCTCGACAGAACAGATTCAGAAAATTTAAAACTCTTTACTCCAGATGAAACAACTGACCCACAGGGAATAAATGAACTTCTATTTGCAGACGATCAGTGCCTGTTTTACAGCGATGAGGGCAGACTACAAAATCATATTACTAATCTGAGTTCAACCTGCAGCAGATACAATATGAGTATAAACACAGCCAAAACCGAAGTAATGCAAGTTAGTAGATCGCCAGGCCCACTGAGTATACAGATAAATAACACAACTCTGAAACAAGTTAAAGAATTCAAATACCTTAGAATTATGATCACAGAAGATGGCAGATTGGACAGAGAAATTGAAATCAGATGCCAAAAAGCTAGTGCACTTACATATTAACTATCACCCTTACTGAAACATCCAAACATACCCATGTCCGCAAAACGATAGATAATAAACAGCATATTCACACCAACCCTATGCTACCAAACTCACACCTGGATTCTATCCAAACTACACCTTCGCAAAATCAACACCTGCGAAATGAGATGCCTGAGGAGAGCTGCCAACTTAACAATCCGAGACCGAGTAAGAAATGCTACTATCAGACAGACTGTGGAATCAACACCTTGTGCCACATTTATTGAAAGACAGAAGATCAAGTGGTTTGGCCATGTCGTTAGAATGCAACACCAGCAACTACCATCACTGGCCTTACATCAAAGATCATCTGCCACGAGACCACGAGGACGTCCAAGAAAAAATGGATTGACGACATCAGAAACATTGTACAACCACACGGAATGACACTATCCAGTGCCTCCCACCGAGCGCTGGAACGCAAATTATTCCTCCCCACGACGCTTGACGGCAGAAGTGGAAGATGATGAGGAAGATGATGATGATGATGATGATGATGATGATGATGATGATGATGATGATGATGATGAAAACAGAGGTACTGACTATAACTAAAGAAGAAAACGCAACAACGATTTACTTAAACGAACATCCCTTCAAGTACCTAGGAAGTATAATATCATCGAATGGCAAATCAGAAGACGAGATCGAAAATAGATGCAATAAGGCAAACCAACTCATTGGACAAATGGCATCAATACTAAAGAACAAACATGTATAAATAACTACTAAGAAAGCACTTTATAACACAATCTTCCTACCAACTCTGTGCTACCAATGCCAAACCTGGACAATGACAGAAAAAGAGAAAAGAAACATCACAACAACAGAAATGAGATTCTTGAGAAAAATACACAATGTATCAAGAAGAGATAAGATCAGAAATGAAGAAATCAGAACTAAAGTGGGGGTTATAGCTGCACTAAATGTTATTAGAAAGCAGCAAGTCAAATGGTTTGGCCATGCAAGTAGGTTATCAACTAACAGTATACCACAACAAGCAATGATGTACAGACCAGAGGGAAGCCGAGGAAGAGGCCGACCACGTAAACGATGGACGCAGGGAATAACATAGTACATGGGAATATCGATACATGAAATCCATAAGCGGGCACTCTCCTGCTGTTTATACTTCATCTCAACACCGCAAGGTACAGGAGGAACATGATGAGAGGAGATAATGAGCCACACCGGGCCTTGAACCCGGGACCTCCAGCACTCGACGCGGACACCATACACCGGGAACACTCAGCCCCTTTCCATCTTACAAAAGGCTACCTTCGCCATGGCGATTCTTATTCTAATCTCTTCAAGACATCCCCCATCTGATGTTATGACTGTTCCGAGATAATTGTAACAATTTACTTGTTTAAGAATATTCTCATGTACTTGTATTTTTTTTTTTTTTGCATATCCGTTACAGGGCATTGCGGTCCACACCATCATTATTAAGCTGCTGTTGATGTCTTGGCAAGATTACACTCAGTTGTTTGCCTTTGCTTTCTGAGCGACCGATTCACATACACATGTAAGTAACCAACGATCCGCTATCGAATCTCGCGCAGCTGCGTTACCCACGTGAATATACGGGATTACGGAGAAAGTCGTAAACACCTCAGCCAGGGAGACGGCACTTGTGTATTATATTGTGGTATTTCGTTCTTCTTTGTGACAACCACAATCTGCGTCTTCTTACAATTTAATTATAACCCTAGTTGTTCACTGTGTGCAACAACCGCATATACTAAATGTTGCAGATCCTGCTCATTGTCTTCAGTCAATACTGTATCATCTGCAAATCTAATGTTATTGATGTTTCTTCCTCCAATGGTGATTCCTTTCATACCGTCTGCATTTCTGAAAATATTGTCACGGTACAGGGAAAACAGATCCGGGGACTTTCTTTGAGACTGCAATACATGCTATGCTTGACATCTTTAAAGAAGGTAGTTTGCCATTGCTTTCCTTCTTAGCAGTGACTATACTGGTCGATGACCGTAACCATTGTCTCTCCTCCCACCCCCCCCCCCCCCCCCCGAAAAAAATAGAAATCCTCTGACTGCCGTCGTGAAGTTGGAGACCATAACCTACAACTATCGGTCGGCTGCTCTTCAACTTCATCCACTATTTGCAGACATGGTTTCACGTAACCCTGATCGGGGGGCTAAACGGGTACCCTACCTTGCACAAGGGTGTCCCGTAGGTAGCGGAGGGAAGGAGGCTACTTACCTCTCCTTTGATATTTGATACCACTACCCCGCCACCCAATATAACAACATGACAGTTATTTCAAGGGACATTACTAAAAATAACATACATGTATTATCTTTATTTATTTATTTACTAGCTGACCCGGCCCGATTTCGCCCAGACCCTGATGGGGAGCATCTCATTTAATTCATGTAAATAGTCATATAAGCTCCCATTCCCGTTCCCGATTATCTATCTGTCTGTCTGCCTGCCTGTCTATCTGTCTGTCTATCTGTCCGACGCGGCCCGGCTTCGCCCAATCCCTGGTGGGGAGCATCTCATTTAATTCATATAAGTAGTCATATAAGTTCCCGGTCCCGACTGTCTGTCTGTCTGTCTGTCTGTCTGTCTGTCTGTCTGTCTGTCTGTCTGTCTGTCTGTCTGTCTGTCTGTCTGTTTGACTGACCCAGCCCGGCTTCGCCCACACTGGTGGGCAGCATCTCTTTTAATTCATATAAGTAGTCATATAAGCTCCAGTTCCCGTTCCCGACTATCTATCTGTCTGTCTGGCTGTCTATTATTAGAAAGAGCACTTGAAAGATCTTGACATCTTCCCCAAATAATTAACTTGGGTAAAAGGAGCGGCGGCAGCATGAAGAAAAAGAAGTAGGAGGAAAAGGAGGAGGAGGGGGAAGGAGGAGGAGGAAGAGGAGGAGGAGGAAGAGGAGTAGGAAGGAGGAGGAGGAGGCGCAGGAGGGGGAGGAGGCGGAGCAGGGTGATGAGGAGGGATGAGGAGGTGGAGAAGGAGAGGGGAGGAGGACGGGGAGGAGGAGGAGGCGGAGGAGGAGGCGGAGGGGGGAGTAGGTGAGGGGAGGAGGAGGGAGGAGGAGGGGGATTAGGGGCAGGAGGGGCAGGAGGAGAAGGGAGGAAGAGCAGAAGGGGCAGGAGGAGGAGGGAGGAGGAGGGGAGGAGGAGGCATGAGGAGCCGGAGGAGGAGTTGGAGAGGGAGGAGGACGAGAGACGAAGAGGGTGAGGAGGAAGGGGAGGAGGAGGTGAGGAGGTGGAGGAGGATGAGATGAGGAGGGGAAGAGGAGGAGGAAGGGAGGAGGAGGAGGAGGATGAGATGAGGAGGGAGGAGGAGGAGGAAGGGAGGAGGGGAGGAGGAGGGGAGGAGGAGGGGAGGAGGAGGGAGGAGGAGGGAGGAGGGGTGGATGAGGAAGATGAGATGAGGAGGGGAGGAGGAGGAGGAAGGGAGGAGGGGGGAGGAGGAGGGGTGGGGGTGGAGGAGGAAGGGAGGAGGAGGGGGAGGATGAGATGAGGAGGGGAAGAGGAGGAGGAAGGGAGGAGGAGGAGGATGATACGAGGAGGGGAGGAGGAGGAGGAAGGGAGGAGGAGGGGAGGAGGAGGGGAGGAGGAGGGGAGGAGGAGGAGGAGGAGGATGAGGGGTGGATGAGGAGGGGAGGAGGAGGAGGAGGAAGGGAGGAGGAGGGGAGGAGGAAGAGGAGGAGGGGAGAAGGAGAGAAGGAGGAGGGGAAGAGGAGGAGGAGGGGGAGGGGAGGATGGAGAAGAAGGAGGAGGGGGAGGAGGGAGAGAGAGAAGGAAGATTATAACGCATATGCCTGTAGATAACTGTAGCAAAAAGGTCCACCTATTTGAGAAATATGCAACAATTTTACATATATAGCAATGCTATTAGAAGTTATGTCCCCTGGCTATATATACACATTATAATGTAAATTAAAATATTAAATAATATTAAGGGAATAACTGTTTTTACACTGAAAAAATATGACAGTTGTCAGCACGGGAATGAGAGGAAGACGTGTAGAAAATTTCATCTCAATTGGATGGTCCGTTCGCGAACGCATAAAGGACATACATACATAGAGACAGAGATTCTATTTTATATATATATATATAGATTTATTTATTTCTTTATTTATTTATTTATCAATATCTTATTTTTTGATATCATTTACATATAAATTAACGACAGTTATATGCAGCAGCAACAATGGTGTAATAATTTTAGGTTATCTTCAAAGTTATGTAAAAGTAAAGGCTGTGATTTAGATATTTGAGAATTGCATAAAGATGTTTTCTATTTCTTCTATTTATTTTATTATATGTCTTATAGCTTTTAATATCACCTTATCTTCTATGTTTCAAGGAACTAAAAACATTTTGTCCGGCCTGTAAAAGGCCAAACATCCTAAATACTCAGCACCATTGTTATCCATTGCAGCTAACTTCATACATTCCTTAGACTCTCTCTCTCTCTCTCTCTCTCTCTCTCTCTCTCTCTCTCTCTCTCTCTCTCTCTCTCTCTCTCTCTCTCTCTCTCTCTCTCTCCCCCCTGCCCCCCGTGTGAACCTCAAGCAAACGCCATATACGCCTGATTTACAGTTTACTCTGTAAAATGGAATGCTTGTTGAGATGTTCATTGTATGGAATATTTTGTAGGTACATACCATTTTCAGAAAGCAACGGTGAATGAGAATAATTGGAGTATGAAATATTCGGTCATACCGTTAAACGTGTTTAAATAAAACTATGTGTGAATTAAAATACGTGGAGTATGAAAGAATTTCTATTGACAGATTTTAGGATGCTAGCAGTTGATTACTCCACCACCATCATCAACACGTAATATGTAGGTAATTACACCATGCCATGAATGTAATATTATCACGTGTATATGAATGTATATGTTGTATTCGAAAATGTAAAATCAAAAACACACATAACGCCCCTTATAAATACAAACTGCTTTGAACGAAATAAACGTTTATTTACAATTACTGATAATAATAATAATAATAATAATAATAATAATAATAATAATAATAATAATAATAATAATAATAATCAAAGTGTAGTATCTGTTCTTGTATGACGTCAGTGATTAAGGGTAGACTGACTTATCTGCACTTGATCTGGCCAGGGCCACCAGCAGAGGCGGTCATCACAATGACATACAGGGACTTGGAACCTCATGGGACGGCTCTTGCTCCTGGGGAACCCTGAGCCCTAAAAATTAAGCAAATTTTTAATATTCAGGACAATCAAACGCAAGCTATTTTGTTTACAGCTATGTTCTTAAGCAGTGTGTAAGTTTTTTCCTCCTTTATTAACATGTAATGCATATGCAGGTCCGCATGGCCTAATAGAAAAGAACGCGTATCCTTAAATATCCGGTGTGCTGATGCCGAAGTAAGCGGTTGAACCCCTACACCGTACAGCTGGACTAAAATGTTGACCTGTCGTCCTTGACTTGGGGAAGTTAATTACAAGTACCTCTGAATTCGGAGTGGGTTCGCTTGATGGCGAGGGACACTGTTAAGAAGGAAAGCTAACCCACACGCACAATTCAATCCATCACTACCATAAATAGTGTATGTGGACTACGCTTGAGTTTAAAGCGAGCGAGCGCAAAAGAAAAATTTGATGCATGCAATGATGGCTTGTTTTTTACATTGTTATTATTATTTCATTCAGAAAACCAAAAATGTGATGGGCCTGTTTCAGGCCATATACATTAATAATAAAATGGGTCTCACTTCTCGGAATCTTGGCTACGATCAAAGTGTAGTATCTGCACTTAATCTTAAAAGGACTATATGCAAAGGCGATCATCCGAATGACAAATAGGGACCTGGGACCTGATGGGGTGAGTCTGACCTCCCTAGTGAACCGCGAGTCCTTATTTGATTTATCGATGCACTTTGGAAAAACTCATCTGACAATCTTATTTCATAAAAACCATTCAACAGTTTTATTTACAGATTCATGCCCGTCCATCTGTTGAATTGAAGAATTTACAAGGAATCACGGAATGGATACTGTAAAGGATACTCTAAAGGTTACTGTAAATTTTTCATTGAAATTTCACATACCGAAAACAACAATTTATGGATATGAATTCAAACATAGCTACATTTGCCGTTCCAGAATGATAATTAGTATGCAGTTATTACACAGACATTTAGATAATCTTGCTACATTTGACGAGTAAACCCACTGCTAAACGGTTACACAATCTTGCCCAAGGGTGTACCTTAGGTTAAAGGAGGGAAGGAGGCTCCTTACCACTATTTTGATAGTTGATACCACTACCACACCACCCAATATAACAACATAACAGTTATTTCAATGCACATTACTAACAATAGCATACATGTATTATGCGATTTCTTCTTTTAGTTCTTCTGCGTTCATCTGGAGTGTTGCTTGCTTGTGTTCGCTGACTGTAAACTCCAGCGTAAAGTCCTGTATGTCGGATGAATACACCCTGTTGTCCACCATCAATGTGATGCCATACAGGACTTAAGGTGTGTGTGAGTATCCGTTGACCCATGTCTGGCTTATTGGTGTGCAGACAGGTGGTTCCTCGCCATGCAGGCAGATACTCTCCGGCTTCGGAGGAATCATCGATCCTACTGATGTTAGCCAGGTCCCCGAAGGGACCTGTTGCCCAGGACGCACGACGTGGACGTGTCAGCAGGTCTTGGCTAGTATAGATCCCGGCCCTGGTGCCTTGGAAACACCGCTGCGTCCCATCTGGAGTGCTGTTTCAGACATAATTGCTTTGTGTCCAGTTTCTCGCCCATAGGTCGAAACATCCGAATTCTGCGGGTGTGTTTGTTGACCGAGTTAACCTTTCCGGATGCTTCAAAGGACATTCTACTCTCACTAGGACGTTTATCCGTTGAGCTAAGTTTATTTGCCCCCTTAGGCCGAACAATCCGACTTCAGCGGGTCGTTTTTTAGTTAGTTAGTCGACAGATCATCCTCATTGCACATCGAACCAATCAGTCCATAAGTGCTCGTATTCCCTCCTCAGCAAATCCCGCAGCGTGTAGCGGCTAACAACACCAGGTCTGTGTTGGTTTATCAATCTTCTTTGGCTTCCTGCGTAGTGTTCTTGTTTGGCAACACCTCTTTTAATTTGTTGTTCTTGCAGTCTGGCCATTGTTGTAGATTCACAGTCATCACTTGGTTCTTGCAACAGTCTTACTTCTCGTAGAGCATTCAGATTGTCAGCCTGGTCCATGGCGCGTCCGCCCTCCACAGTAGCCTTACCTGCGAGCTTCTCAGCCAGCTCATTTCCTTGTACTCCTGCATGCCCTGGCACGAAGATGAAACTAATCTTTGCCAGTCGAGACCGCTCCAGAGACAGCAACCACTCTTTTCGGATCCACCCATCTCTATCCTTTTGAGCATACTCATTGAGTCGCTAAGGAAACATGCCCTATAGTGAATGTTTGTGTCTCGAGCCAGGTTAATGGTTTACTTACTGCCATGACTTCCATAGTCTGGCTACTTGTGGTCTCAGCAAAAGCACCAGAGTCCTCCTTCACAATCCTCCCTCCGGCCTACTCCGTAAAGGTCCATGAGTTTCTCACATGTCGAACGACCGACCCATTTGTGTATATGACAGCATCACTTTCTAACGAATTGTCGAAAATCAAAGCTTGTACTTCCGCCTCCACAGCAGCCGGGTTTTCTTGTCTGCATTTTCTCTCTAGTTAGATGCAGACTGAAAGAGACGTACAGACATCTGTTGGCACTTGCACCCACTCCTCGCCAGGTTCTAAGTCCTCAAGTGAACACACCTGTTGAAGTATGTCCTCGGCTTGACCCATCCACGACCTTCCTCTTTTTAACCTGCTGCCCTTCACCTTCCTAATTTCACTATGCAGAGGGTGTTGTGTGTTTGCGTTAACTCTGAGGTAGGGACATGCTCTGCAAATTTGTATTCTGTCTTCAATGGTTGGAAAATCAAGAAGGTAGCGTATCGCTCTGCACGCTGTATCTCTTGTACATCAAAGAATAATGCGCATGGCTTCGTTCTGTATCCTTTCCACCCTCTCTATCTGCGTACGGCTGCGAATCAGGATTGCTATCGCATACTCGAAAACAGACATGACCAGCTCTTCGTACAGAAGACATAGATGGCGCTGCTCACAGTTTGCTGCCGCATCACCCGCATCGCAGCCAAACCCCGCGTGGTTTTTCCAGTCTCTGAACACATCTTTACTGTTGGTGTTGGAGTGTTGACAATATGATTATTCAAAGAGAACCATGTCACTGATGCCTTTGTTGGGTTGACCATTGCCCCAGCTTCAACACACCAAGTACTTATGCGATTGAGTTCGGTTTGTAATTCCGCAGCAGCCTGATCTCTATCCTTACCCTGATGATACACTAACACATCATCGGCATATGACAATGTCCTCCCTGGTCCCGTGATCTGCTCGCTGGTGATTCTCACAGTGTAGGCATTTAACAGCACTGGAGATAATGGTGATCCCTGTGGTAAGAAAGGATATATTGTTGTTGGTTCTGAAGTCCAACTGCCATATGAAATTGATGTTGTTTATGTATTGAATGACCATAAACCATGTTTATGGTTAATAAATTATGAAAAGAGGTCATTTCTTCCATTGAGTGTTTTCTTGTTCATTCATGTATTTTAATAAGACACACCTTAAATATAAATTAATTAAGTGGGAGGGGAAAGGCAAAGAACCCCCAATAGGATATCGTTGGCCGTCAGGAAACTTTTAATTGTTTCCAGGAGGAATTGCTTGGTTCTCCGAAACTCTATATATTAAATCAAGCATTTAAGCCAGTGCTAGCTTAATTAATTATAACGGACAGGTTCACATTGGGAAAGAGGAACTTAGAATCATTTATCTCTTTGGAGTGTACAAAATAGTATCCGACAATTGGTCAGTATGTTTTCATCTTCCTTAAGTCTACTTTCGCCATGACGATTCTTGTTCTAATCTCTTCAAGGCATCTCCAATCAGATGTTATGACTGTTCCAAGATAATTGTACCGATTCACTTGTTGAAGAATATTCCCATTTACTTGTATATTACAATGTGGTACTACGTTGTACGATTATACATATATGTATATTTATGTGGATGTATAATAAACCCCTTTTCGTATGTAAATACATTAATAGGTATATAAATATACAACAAAAGCACAGTACGTAAAACATGGAGATATTTAGGCTCATAGAACCCCTTTCTTTTACATCTTTATAAAACCCGTCATGAATCAGCCCGTTTTCTTTCTTTGTCTAGGGCGGTGGGGACTAATTGCCACAGTCCGAACAGCAAACACAAACATGCAGGCTGTATAGTGTAGGTCTGTTTCCTTTGTCAACCTTTGTTGACATCTAGTCCCAGCTCAGCCCAGCCAAATAAATCCTTTGTAATTGTGATGAAGCCAAACTTCAATTTGTCCTCTCTCTCTCTCTCTCTCTCTCTCTCTCTCTCTCTCTCTCTCTCTCTCTCTCTCTCTCTCCCTCTCTCTCTTCCTATGCACTGTTGATGAAAGAAAGATGAGTGAATGGAAGGGCCGAATGTAAGACGGGCCTGCGTGCCCAATTTGTTACCCTTTGAAAATAAAGTATGTTCGTTCGTTCGTTCGTTCTCTCTCTCTCTCTCTCTCTCTTCTCTCTCTCTCACATACACTCTCTCTCTCTCTCTCTCTCTCTCTCTCTCTCTCTCTCTCTCTCTCTCTCTCTCTCTCTCTCTCTCTCTCTCTCTCTCTCACGCGCGCGCATACGCGCTCAAGTACCATTCTCGGAAACAAAAGTGATCCAGCAATAATTTTGAATTCGTTTACACGAAACTAAGTGTGAATGAGAAAACCTGGAGTATGAAAGAGCTTCTATTAAATGTTTTGGTATGCATGGGAGCAAACGATTATCGTCAACAGGTAATATGTAGGTAGCTACACCATGCCAAGAATATAAAGTTGTCACATGTGCATGCATCTATATGTTGTATTCGCATATATTAAAAGATACTGTTTTTGAACATAATAAACGATTATTATTTTAATTAAAACAAAACGAAACAAAAATATTAATTTAACAGTTAAGAATGGATGTGACTTTAACAAAAAAACAAACATACTGTGAATCCGCATAGTTGGAAACATATTTTCTGACGTTTCAGTTTACGCTATTTGAAAACCGGATTATTCACTATTTTTTAACTACGTTTTCAAGGTTTTACTGTGCGTCTTTCTGTGGAATTGATATTCTAAAGGATACTGTGAGTTTTTATTTGCAATTATTATTACCGAAAACAACAAGTTATCGATATAACTCCAAACATCGCTACACTGGCCGTTCCAAGGGATGACTACGAAGTTACGCAACTTCACCAGCCTGGTATTGTAGTTTACTCAATAACTGGTCCAGGGGCTGTGGAGAAATCGACGCCAGGTTTTATATTGTTAGTGTCTTTCTGGGGAAATTCATCGACCTGTACAGGTTCGAGGTTCCCACTACGTGGTATTTTTACCAGTCAATTGAAAAGCAGAAAGCCATGTTTTTTTTCTTCTTAAACGCTTTTAACTCAAGCGTAATCTATGCACACTACTTCCAGTAGTGCTGGACTGAATGTTGCGTGTGGACCAGCTTTACTTATTAACAGTGTCCCTCGCAACAGTGAACCCACTCTAACTTCAGAGGTACTTGTACTTAACGTGCCCAAGTCAAGGACGATAGGTCAACATTTTAGTTCAACTTTCCGGTATAGGGGTTGAACCTCTTAACTCTGCATCAGCCCGGATGTTTAAGAACACGCGTTCTTATTCATTCGGCCATGCTGACCTACGAAAGCCGTGTATGACAAGTTACACAGTAAAAAGTTCTCTTTACCAAACCCCGAAATAGACATATCACTAGAGCGTCTAGAAAAAAGGAAGAGACATACCGATTGCCCGTCACGATTACCCCTGAAGGAGTTTAAAAAAGGAAGACCACTAACTAACTAACCAACTAAAGGAAGGAGTTAAAAAAAAGGAGGGATTACTGCAGTCACTAGACAGTTCAGACACTGTTGCAGACGATCTTTCACCAACTGGATCCATCCGGAAAAGAAAGAAAGAATCAAAGACATTACCGAAGATCACAAGACAAGGGTAAATGAACAAGCAGAACAAGACGAAAACACCAGAACAAGACGAATAGGACATATACAGCATACAGACATCGTCTTTGTAGACACCGATACAAGTGACAAGAACGAGGGTCAAGAAAATCCAGTTGCATAAACATCTGTAAGCCTAGACATGTCCATCATGGAAAACAACTTGCTGTACGAATTTATCTAGTAATTATTTCACATTGATTTGCAAACACAAACCAGACTTTACATTACTATAATAAACAAACATATTCAAAATCATTCGCACAACAAATCACCACACATATATGTCCTTCATTAGTTTAGGCATACACAAAATCGGGTCAGGTTCAGCTGTACTGCACGCATGAGACAGGTGGAATATTATTAGAACACACAGGGACGAATGTGCATAATACAGGTAGAAAATACTATATATGCATACACCATAGCGAAGATACATGCTCCACCAACTGACAGTCATCAAACAATTTTTTAACTTGAATTAGACACCCTGCTCACACAAACATACAGAGTACAACGTGTTATTCTTGCAGGGACTTCAATTTTATACTATCAGATGTCGATATTACAGGGGGACGAAAGGCAGAAATCAAGACACAATTAAGGAGAAGTGACAGGAATGGAATTGTCGTAGTATTTCCTGGGGTGAGGGAAGCATACTATTACATCTTAATAATGGGATAGATGCACTCTGGGAATACAATAAATCTCAGTCTACAGACCCCGCCAGCCCTTGGATTCCTGTCTCTCTCACTATCAACCGCTGGACAATACCTTTTTCACCTCTCATCCAGAACAGATGACACGACTCTGGTGTCTACACATAATGACTATATGATATAATGTACAAGATTATTATCAACAAGGGGAATGTTCATGAGAGAATCCTGGCCACCGCCAGGAGATAGAAGAAATGGCTGTCTGGATTAGCCTCAGGCCGTCTCACTCATCACTGTACACTGGGTACGATACCACAAGGTTAAAGAGGTCACTCATCTGCACACGTAGCGTGGAATGTCTCTGCCGAGGTGTAGACTCAACTGGAATGACTAGCACGTCAATGTGGTGACTCCAAGTTGCGGTGGTACGTGATGACTCCAGACTAACATCCCTGTAGAAGTTCTGAAGGCTTGTCCTTCAAGCTTCACTGGTAAGGCCTGTGCTAGACAACGGTCCTAAGAAGCCACCATAACATTTAACACACATTTAACAATGTCAAAGTTCTGGCAACAGATGGTGGTCTATAATGAGATCAGGATGGGTATAACTGGGCCTATAAGCACAGAAAGTTGGCACAGTTCAAGTTGACTCTGTCACTCAAAAGTCAGTACTGGTAGCGCATGACCCGGTAAGGAATGTCACAAATGTTCCTATTCCAACATGGTAGACTGTTCCCGGAACACCAGGCCATCATGAAATAAAGGGTAATGTAGTTCTTCTCTACCCGTTTGGCTAGTGGGTCACACTGTCAAAATTGGCTCACAGACAAGAGGAAACGATACTCGCCCGTGTGTAGCCATCATAATACTGGGTGGACTGACTGAAGATCATTTAGCGGTTTAGACGGGACTGGATTGTGGCGTCGTGACTTCCCGGAACGTGGTGTGGTGTAGAAGCCTCACGTCACGTCACATAGGTAAGCCAGCCATTGAGCAGCCTTCACCAAGTCATCTTCCTCTGGTCCCGTCACGTAAGTCTCTCAGAAAGTAGAACCTGCCAAAGATAACACCATGTGTGAATATCGTGACACAGACTTACCCCCAGAGGTACACGTTACCTATGTGTACTCAGCATAGGCCGGTGTCGCCATGACCCGGCCGGCAGCCTCATAGACCAGGATCCACTGCCAAAACTGAACTAGGTCTGGGTCCTAACAAGTGCTGGCTGAACCGTCCTCCGTCTCGAACCCGCCCAAGGTAGGGCTCGGTATCTGGTCATGGTGTCGGCGAAATCCTTCTGTCCTAAAAAGACTTCTAAGGACAAAATAGCCCAGGTTAGTAGGTTAAAGGTACCTAGAGACAGAATGGCTCTGAAGGAGAGCCGGTGACTACCGAATTCCCCTCCCTCGGAGGTAGCCCCCTCTCCCTGGTCCTATTGTATGATTACCTACTATACAACAGGTTTCCCGGAGCTCGAGCTTTGATCCAGGAATTTAATAGATTATACAGGGAAATCCCCCTGTAGCGGAAGTCCACATCCCGTTCCCTCCTCCCCTAGTTAAGGTCAGAGCCTTTGGAACGGTGTTCAGCTGGTCGTGACCAGCTCTGTCGCATTCCCCAGTTTCTCCAGTGTCAACCTCTCGGGAACCAACTGCCTATCAAGATGGTGTTCCGTTACGGCAACCAATAACATAAAGAGTAAGAGGAAAGCTCAGCAAGGCCAGTGGTCGCCACACCAAAGAATTCGAACTTAGACACCCGCAATGTCCTTCGAATGACCTTCGACATGTCCGGCGACCATCGCATGGGTTTCGTCTGGTTCGGCCGAGTTCCCTGATACCTCACTCGACCTATGTTCTACAACGCCTTCGCCCACGTCCGTTTGTGTCGACTACGTTAGAGTTCTAAGGCCGCCCAGGAGTGAACTCGGACTACTAACACTATTGGGCCTGTCCCAAATGTCTATAACTACTTGTAGCGGCAATAACACGCATTCACGTACTTGTACAATTGTAACGCAAAAACAGGCCTACAATCCATCGTGTTCAACTAGCCTGCAGTGTTAAGTTAAAACACAAGCCCACAGGTTCACCCCTGACTGACCTTTGTGCGCCGGGCGGGACATGTGGTCGAACAGCTTCGGTTCAACGCGGTATCGACACACATTATTTATCTAAATATGTTTAACGTACCTTACGACAAACTGTGCATTCAGAATTGAGGAGCTCCCGCCCCAACACTGGACGTTCTGTCGGTTTTCTTTGATAAACAGCAAGACACTGGCTTCCTCTCTCCCATTTACGAATTAACACAGTCGTTCAAACACAACGTCTTGCTCCCACGGCCGGATCTCAACTGAGCCTCTCTTTGTTCTGAGACGGTTCTTGCGCATGCGTTAGCGGAACTGGTTGGGTTGAGCTTGTCTCACACGAACAGCCTAGAAGACAAGGGCCACCAATCGCCCTTGCGTGGGGTACATTAATACCTCGGTGGTATCCCTTCGACTAGATCGGCTGTTCTACTGAAAAAGGGGAATTGGACTTTTGGGAGTTTTGCTAGGTGAATTCTCAGCCGTTCCATGACAGGAATGCACCAAATAGATAGATATGCTGCAGAATATCATAGACACACACAATTTAAAACACGCTTTCACGTGCAGACATCATAATAACATTGCAACAACACACCCAGAAACCCAGATTGACTGTCAATTATTAGATTGGTTTTAATAAAATGGTGAAATTTTCTTTTTAAATTTATGTGTTTTTCTAATGGCTTTGATGGCGACGATAGTATGGAAGCTGTTTTGTGATTTTTTTTTTTGCGGGAAAGTATTTGAATATATGTTTGTTAATTGTAGTAGTATAAAGTCTGGTTTGTGTTTGCGAATGAGTGTGATAACGTGTTGTAATCTTGTACGTACACGACAAATATTTAAAGTAAAAATTATTATATCACTAGTCAAAGTAATTTGAGTAAAACAAATAAATGTGATATAATTACTAGATAAATTCGCACAGCAAGTTGTTTTCCACGAGGGACACGTCTAGGTTAGCAAGTTCTCCAATTACAGATGTTTATGCAAGTGGATCTTCTTGATCTTCGTTCTCTTCACTTGTGTCGGTGTCTACGAAGAGGGTGTCTGGTATGCTGTATATGTCCTATTCGTCTAGTACTTGTTTTTCTTCTTGTTCTGCTTGTTCATTTTTCCTTGTCTTGTGATGTTCGGTAAATTCTTTGGTTCTTACCTTCTTTTTATTTTCGGTATGGTTCTATTTGGTGACAGATCATATGTGACAGTGTCTAAATCAGTGGTTCTCAAACGTTTTTGGCCAATGCACCCCTTCACCATTTGTTAAGAATATCACACCCCCTCCCCTTCGTATTTCCCCCCTATAAATTCCCCCATCCCCAGCCCTTTCACAGTATACGTAAAAAAAGGAAGCTTTAATAACACATACTACAGTAGAACAAGTCTAGACGTCTATATAAAAAGTGATTTGCGGGTCTATTTACGTTATAAAATGAATTTCTGAAGGGCGAGAAGTACAGCACCGTAAAGTATGTAAGTAAAAAGGATATAAAGTAATCGGTTCTTGCATTAATGCGATCTTGAAATAATTTTAATCTCCCTCCCCTCCCCCGCCGGGGGGAGGGGGGGGGTGGGTGAATTCACGACCGGCTGAGAACCGCAGGTCTAAACTGTCTAGTGACTGTATTAGTCTTCTGTCTGTCCTTTCTCTCTCTCTTTTTTTGTGTGTGTGGATTTCTGACGATGTGAAAACCGCCAGTCTTCATTTTTTGGGGATTGTTTTCCAATGTGTTGTTTTCGTGTGTGTTCCCGTCTTCTAGTGTGTTGACTTGACTATTGACAGTTTGTGTCAGTTCTGTTCGTTTCTATGGAGGAGTTTCTCGCACTAGAGGCGGGAAATTGTCTTGACTGTGTACAGCAATTGCTGCTGTTGGTGTTATCGGTGGTCGTCTGCTAGGACATGTAAGTGCCCAGTTGTTAGTTTGACCACACGTAGGGCAATTGCCGCCCTTCTCCCTGACATCATGGTCAAGACTCTGTGATTATTATTAGTAACCCCAGGTGTGTAGATTCGTATGTAATGGGGCGCTTCCTTATTTGGGTTGCAGAGTGCACCCCACTTGCCAACTCCATTGTTTAGCTTGAAGACCTCAGCCTTGTCACCCCCTGTAACACCGTGCAACAGTATTTTTAAACCCTTCAGGAGTAATCGCGACAGGCAATCAGTGAATGGTCAGCCTGTCTCTTCCTTTCTCTAGATGCTCTTAGTGATATTCTATGCCTAGGCTTGGAAAAGAGAACCTTTTCCGTGTAACTTGTCATACACGGCTTTATGCCCTTCTGTTGACAGGTGAAAGTACCACCTAGTGGGAACATCGATTGATGATTCCCCCAGAAGGCATACCACTGGACCAGTCAGGTACTAACAATAAATCTATACCAACCCCCCCCCCTCTCTCTCTCTCTCTCTCTCTCTCTCTCTCTCTCTCTCTCTCTCTCTCTCATTGTTTCTCTCTCATAATAATCTTGCGTCTTTGTGCCTACCAACATCATGTGTATTAGCGGTGGTTGGATCTTATACAACTACAATAACACAAGCATTGGGTGATACGATCTTACAATATGTGGTATAACAATCAACCTTACTAACTCTATTTCATAGGGAACTGTATGAGTGAAGCCTCGTATTTACCTAATCCGCATACCCTTGTGACATGTCAATGTCTCATGCCCGTCTTCATACGAATTAACACACCATATACAAGGGCAAAATAAGAGAGACAACAGTGTTCTATAGGAAAGACAGACGGCAAGCAGTTTCCTTAAGTTTCCAAAACATAAACCCCAGGAAGAAAATGGAGAGTGATTCAGCGGGAACAAAGACTTTTGGCATTCTCAAAGTAATTAGTTACCTGTCACCTGTCAAATGGAAAAGACCTACATCGGAGAAGATAGTATCACCGCGCGTGTTGCAATTTCATTAGCATACAATTGCATAGGTCAAGATCGCACTGTTGATGTTTCATTACCGGGAGAAAGTAGGTGCCTGGCAACAAAGAAACTAGAAAGAAAAAGACAGGAAGGATAACAGTATTGTTATCAGTACCTTTGTAAAGTAATTGGATGGATGTAGGGAGAATTAGTCATTGTCACGTCGAAGGAAATTCTTATGGAGAGGATTGGTGGAGACAAAGATTGTGGAAGACAAATAAAGCGGTGTGGGAGGAGATATATACAGTTACAAGCGGCAACTTAGGCGCCAGTTTAGTTACAATGTGAGCCAGACAGCAGGCGGGTTTCATTTAATGTCGATATAATACTTCTCCTGGGAGTGGAGGGTGGTATTTATGTTGAAGCCAAAAACTGGGCAGAGACCTGTATGCTGATGGTGGTCATTCTGGAGAAACGGCATCATTTTACCTCAACTGCTTCTCCTATGCCACAACCCTGCAGCCCAGGGATGAACAGCTAAGTAACTGTCAGTATAGTCTGTGTTGTCCTCGAGTATAAAAGACCATGATATCCTCTGTCACATCATCCCACGTAGGACCTACCCGAGAGTACTTCTTTAAACGCAAGATCTCAAGAACATCACCTTGGTATAGTTCAGAGTGCCTCAGAAACATGTAGCGTAGCCTTAAGGGGACATTCTGAACATTTTATATATACATAGATGCTATGCAGTGAACTGTGACATACATTTTGTTTAGTGCCATTAATGACTCAAACACGGTGTACCTGAACATTAGTTAGAGTTGGAACTTTAAGTCAGTACTTGTGCTGATGATTTATTTACTACCTCATTGATGGTATTGTTCTAATGTGTGTATCTGACATCATATACCACGCTAACACCCACATACAACACAGAAGCACACCACTATATTACCCCATTATAGTGTTTTGATGATGCACTTGGTGTTTTGTGTTTTACTTGGCGTTGTGTAATATTAATTAGAATAAATTAGTTACTAAAATAGAGTGGAGCCAAGTGTGGCCGGAAAAAGACATGTATCTCAGATTTCCCAGGGGGAAAAATTTCCCTTATCGGAGTACTGTGAACTTCCGGGGCTCCACTGACCCCCTGTTAAGAAACTTCAACTATTGATCATAATCCACCCCTAAGGATTCTTAACGTGCCATTTTCAAGATTCTCTAATCAGTTGGCTATTAGAATTTGGGGATCCCATCCCCATTTCTATTTAACTTACTGTCAGAATCTCTATGTCTCAACCGAGATGCAGGAACATCGTTACGCCCGCCAGGCGAATAGTCTCCAGCCGGGATGCAGTAACATCGTTACGGCCGCCAGGCGAGTACCAGTTACCTGCCCACAGGTTGTGGGCTGACGCGATCGTCAGCGGTCAGGCAAGGACAAAGCAGGACGCACGCAGTCCTCGTGAAGCCAGTCCACAGGGCAAGCACTGTGTGAGGAAACCGGTAGACTGCTTGGGTACTCGGACATGACAAGACATGTGGGTTGAGAAAGGCTTCGTATCGTTTCTGTGCCCGAAAGTCGAGTCCTTGTATATCTTGTGAGATAGACTGTGATGCTGTGGGTTTTGTCTGTAAGTGTACTGATGTATTGTATATGTATTGTAATGATCATCACATGCCAAACTAGATTGTCTTGCATGTGAATTGTGAATAAATCCATTGAACTTAGTGTCATTGTGTGTCAAGTCCAATCATTTTGTACTTGTACTTGTCTCACATATGTTAGGTACAACGAGAGAGTTTTAGTATTTTGGACACGATGTTATCGTCTGTCGTGACAAAGCCATTAGATATTCTATAACCCAAGAAGGAGATTTCCTGATAGGCTATGTCTACTTTTGGCGGCTTCACAGTCAGTCCGTGTTGTCTAATCCGTTCAAATGTCTGCTGTAATGTCTTTATGTGGTCTGTCATCGTCTTTGTGTGAACACAAATGTCGTCCATGTAACAGATAATGTTTGTTATGTCCACAAGTAATAGTCGTGTCATACGTACGAATGTCGCTGAAGCATTGACTAGCCCAAATGGTAATTTGCACCATTCGTACAGTCCCCAAGGTGTGGCAAAAGCTGTCAGATGTCTGCTCTGTTCGTCTACCGTTATCTGCCAGCAACCTTTCGTCATATCTAACTTCGTAAAATATCTAGAGTCTGTCAGTTATGTCAGTAGGTCCTCGCAGTTGGTCATTGGTTCCAGATCTAGAAGTGTTATTTTATTTAATTTTCTATAGTCGACACAGAGTCTTATCGTGTTGTCTTTTTTTTCGTACCATGACCATTGGAGATGAAAAATGTGATTGGGATCGTCTAATGATATTGTTTTTCTCTAAGCTAATGATCTCTTGATGTAAGTTCTCTTTGTAATGTAATGGAATGGTGTAAGGTCTGCATTTTATTGGTGTGTTTGAAGTGAGCGTGATGTGATGTTGTACTAATTCTGTTTGTCCTGGGTTGTTGAAGAAGATGGTGTTGTATTGTTGTATGAGATGTTTGCAACTGTCTGTTTCTGCTTGAGTTAAATTTGGGTTTATTTTGATTTCTTTCAAGCAGTTTGTCGTGTCTAATGTAGGTGTTGGAATTTCGTCACTATCTTCGTCATCTTCATGGTCTATTATCACTGTACAGGCTGTTGTATCGTCTTGTTCCTTGTATCTGTTGTAGTATGGTCTTAGCATATTGATGTGGAATATTTTATGTTTGTCTTTTATTTGAATCTCATAGTCCACATTCGAAATCTGTCTTATAACTTTCAACGGTCCCTGCCAAGAGTCAGTCAATAAGTGTCGGTCACTAGGTAAGAGAAGAAGTACGTCCTGTCCAGGTGTCAACGTTATTGTCCTGTTACCTTTGTCTGCATATTGTCTATATGTAGCACCAGATAGGTTTAGTGCTTCGTTTGCAATAGTACAAGATTTGATGATTCTTTCGCGCAATGATGTAACATACACGTATGATGATATGGGTTTAAGTACAGGGGTGGCTTCGGTTAACATTGAATGGTAGATACTCAATGGGCCCCGTGGTTTGGCACCATAGATAAGTTCAAAAGGAGAGAATCCAGTACTAGAATGTGGGACCTCGCGATAAGCAAAACGTATAGCGGGCAAATATATGTCCCAGTTTTTGGGATGTTCTTGCGTGACTTTAGCAAGCATATGCTTCAAATCACCGTTAAACTTTTCGATGATTCCCGTTGAGTGAGGATGGTATGGAGAATTGAAACATTGTTTCACCCCTAACATTTTGGTGAAAGCTTGAGTGGATGCAGCAATAAATTGACTTCCCCTATCTGACAGGATAGTGTCTGGAAATCCTATTCGTGAAAATATATGGAAGAAAACTTCCATAATATCATTGGCAGTTATGTTCTTTAAAGGAATCGCTTCCGGCCAGCGGCTACATAAATCAATGGTGGTAATGATGAACCTATTCCCTCTGGATGTTACTTGATTCAGAGGGCCCACTATGTCGAGAGATATTTTCTCAAAAGGTCGACTGGCTAAGTTGGTAATTTGTAATTTGGCCTGTGGGTTTTTACCTTTTTTCACTAGTTTTTGGCAGATGTCACAACTTCTACAATATTTCTTAATGTCATTGCAGAATCTTGGCCAATAAAACTGTGTTAATAATCTTGATCTGGTCTTAGAGTATGCCATATGCCCTGCAAGAGGTATATCATGGGCAAGATGTAAGGCTTGCTTACGGTATTCAATTGGCAACACAGTTTGCTCTGTGGTGCTGTCACCTCTGATATAGTATCTGGTGAGGATGCCATTCTTTAGAGCAAAATGCCATCTTGCATTTTTGGTTACCTTTGGCTTTTGGCCGATCAGATTAAAATATTTAGATAATGAAGGATCAGCCTTTTGGGCTGCTACAAAATTCTCCTTCATGATTTTAGGAGGTAGTATGACTGGGCTAAGCATTTCTATAGCCTCAGTTTGATTAATTTCATCTTGCACTCTCGCAGTAGATCTGGTTACTGCGTTCACACATTCAATGATATCAGATGGTGATGAAACATTTTGGTCAATGGATTCATGAAGTGTTAGTGCTCCATTAGCTACCATACATTCATCTGGTGATACTATACTTTCAATGATGGCATGTGATGGTGATGATGTTGTGTTCTCATCAATACAAACAGATGTAATATCATGAGGCATATCATTCACCTCTGGTAAATTACCAATGATAATATCACACACAGGGTTAGTTAATGCAGCGCATTTTACTTTCCCAGTGAGGAAAGGTGTTTGAATATACGCCCATGCTAATGGGTACTTTTCAATATTTCCAGAGAATGTTCTGCATGTTACGTGCCTGCCTGTATAGTCTGTAGGCAGTATGAACTGTCTCTTTAGACCTATAAGAGAGCTTCCGGTGTCACGAAGTACTGTAGCAGGCTTGCCATTCACATATCCCTGATGGATGTTTATTCTGCCTTTGGAATCTATTACCAAATTAGCTACTTCATTGGCAATAGGAATGGAATGGCCGCATGTTAAAATGCCATCTTCATATAGGTATTACAAACAGTACATTTATGTGAATTAAACATGTAAAAAGCCTGTGCTGAGTTCACAGGGAGTTTTTCTGAATGTTCTTCATCTGATGATGAACTGTCAAATAAGGCGGCATTTGCTTTCTTGGTCATTTGCCTTCCTTTACAATCATGACGCCAATGGCCATACACTTTACAGAGGAAGCATTTTCGTACCTTTTTCAAGGATTTACGTTCCTTATCTTGACTATTTATGTAGTTTTGTAAGTATGTAAGATATGCTGGGTTCTTATCGCACATTTCACCTTGGTGGTGTGACGTGTTACAAAATCTACAATGATTGTATTTCTCAGAAGTAGGCTTATAAGTTCTTTGCCTATTGTAGGTTTCTGATCGAGGTTTGTTATAGTTTGCAGCTGCTACGAAGTTTGTATCAGTAGCTTCACTAGCAAATTAACGTTTATTGGCTGAGTAGTAAGCCGACCCACGTCTCTCCATCACTTCTACACTCGTACTTTCATTCTCTAGCAAAAATTTTGAAAATGCTGGTGGAAGGGATGTGATGATTTTATCCCTGATAATGAGATCTTCTAACTTATCATAGTTCTTATTTACTTTGGCTGCTGAACTCCATTTTGTAAATACGTCTCGGACTACAGAGACATATTCAGAGAACGTCTGAGTAGATTTAGGACTCTGTTTGCTGAACTGTTCTCTGTATCCTGCCTCATCTAGCATAAAATGAGCCATAATTTTCAATTTTAGATAGTGGTAATCTTTTCTGAGGTCTTTGGGGATAGTCTCTATGACTTTCAGAGGTTCCCCTGACAAACTCCTCATATAAATAATGTTCCATTCAGAAACTGGAACTTGATAATGGTCCATTAAGGTCTCAAAATTTTGGGTGAACGCTGCAATGCAGTCACCTGAGGTATAATTTCTCACAATGCCTTGATACTTTTTGTACTGGTTCTCTTTTTCCAGTCTTTCAGATTTCTTAGACTCTTTGTGTATGGCAGTCTCGGTGTCAAGCTGTTTAATTTTGAGTTGTAATTCAAGCTCTTCACGTTTGCTTTGAGCTGCTATTTCTGCCTTCTTCAATTCAGAATCTCACTCTGCTTGTTTCGTTTTCGCAGTTCTTTCAGCCGCTCTTTCATCGCGTTCGCTAGCTTTTTCTTGTACTAGGAGGTATTCAGCATATTTTGTTTCACTCCATTTTGTTAACTCGTCACCAGTTAACTTTAGCTTTAAACCCATATCGATGAAGTCATTTAATGAAGACATGATGGACTGTTTAAATGAAAATAAGTTATCAGACACACAATTTGTTACAAGGTGTTAGTAACGTGAACAATTTTACAATCTTGTTGAACTTACAATTTATGCCCAAATTTGCATCCGAAAGTATATAGAAAAAATATACTCAAGTGTTCTGGATGCGGTGAAGAATGGTTCAAACCAGGACTAGGAACTGTAGGGTCGCTACTTCAAGGACAAACTGACCTCTACGGGCAAGGGTTTCAGATGGCACAGAAAACCTGCTTTCTTTTTGGGAGGAAATAAATTAGAATCTCCCTTTGTGTGAGGTGTATGCTTGTCACTAAGTTTTGATTAGGTTTGTATGGCGTTGAGTGTAATTGTAGGTCGTAATGTCGTCGGTCAACAATTTTTTTTCAAATCATAAGTCACTTTCTTTCCTAAACTTTCTGCTTTCCACAACTAACTTCACAAATACAATCTAGATATCTTCGAACACTCTATAACAATGATGACACATCACTTACATCAAGATGACATTTAGAAAGGACATAGACATCATGTTCACAAGATGGCGACAAGGTCAAACTACAACAAGTTCAAAATGGCGACAAGTTTTACAATCACAGATGTTTTACACGTTTAAACAATCAAATGCATGTAATTTACGTCATATGTTCAATGAGGACGAGCCTTCCACGTTCACACATGTCAGGGTCTTAAACCTGGCTCGGTGTACCTAACATATGTGAGACAAGTACAAGTACAAAATGATTGGACTTGACACACAATGACATTAAGTTCAATGGATTTATTCACAATTCACATGCAAGACAATCTAGTTTGGCATGTGATGATCATTACAATACATATACAATACATCAGTACACTTACAGACAAAACCCACAGCATCACAGTCTATCTCACAAGATATACAAGGACTCGACTTTCGGGCACAGAAACGATACGAAGCCTTTCTCAACCCACACGTCTTGTCTTGTCCGAGTCCCCAAGCAGTCTGCCGGTTTCCTCACACAGTGCTTGCCCTGTGGACTGGCTTCACGAGGACTGCGTGCGTCCTGCTTTGTCCTTGCCTGACCACTGACGATCGCGTCAGCCCGCAACTTGTGGGCAGGTAACCGGTACTCGCCTGGCGGCCGTAACGATGTTACTGCATCCCGGCTGGCGACTATTCGCCTGGCGGGCGTAACGATGTTCCTGCATCTCGGTTGGATACATAGAGATTCTGACAACCCTATGTGGCACATCTCTCTCTTTCTCTCTCTCTCTCTCTCTCTCTCTCTCTCTCTCTCTCTCTCTCTCTCTCTCTCTCTCTCTCTCTCTCTCTCTCTCTCTCTCTCTCTCTCTCTCTCTCTCTCTCAAAAATTGCCATATCATGTGTCCGCATACCTCATGTGGCATATCGCAGTAACTATACCAACCCCTTTCTCTCTCTCGCTCTCTCTCTCTCCCTCTCTCCTCTTCTCATATATACATTGCACATGTCCATGTACACTATTGTATGAATGACTGTTGAGCGGTGTAGATGTATGTATGTGCGCTCACGCATATCAGTCCGCCCAGACTTTAGGACTCGCCTCACAATAACATAAAGGCGTGCATGATGTGCTTTTGGTTAGTATCACCATCATACTTGGGTGCACACTCCACTGTTCTTCAATATTCGTCCACCAGGGCCAACCCATTCACTGGCACCCACTCATGCTTTGTTAGTACATCCACTGGGAATGCTCAGATACCATTCTCAGACTACTATCACAGGTTGCTGTCCTACCTTCCTGCCTCCCCCTTCTTTCAATGTGCTCACTGAACCGTTAAACCCACCACCCCTTCATCATCCTACATACCCTCCCTCGGTTGGGTATAAAAAGAAGACATCTGTCATATTCGGGGTTATACACAGCTCGGAATTCTAAGGTCAGTATGAACATTTTTTCCAATTTTCATTTTCTCGTCATTGCTTTCATTTTTTCATCTTTTTGTTCTTCTCGTCCTGTATGTGTCGTAATTCTGTTATGTAAAGCTGCACTACTTTGTGTCATTTTACATTGTTTACATTTTCACAGCTTTAGCGCAGTTTCACCGAATTTTAACAATAAAAGCTGGTGTCGATTTCGCCGCAGCCCCAGGTTCAGTAATAGAGCAAACTACAGTACCAGGCTGGTGAAGTTACTAAAATTGCTAGTGGTCCCTTGGAACCATAAATGTAGTGCTTGCTTGCTGCTTGCTTGCGTTTGTTGGGTGTGAAGTCAGCGTGAAGTCCTGTATGTTGGATGAAGACATCCTGTTGTCCAACATCAGTATGATGTCATACCGGACTGAAGATTGCGTGAGTATCCGTTGTCCCATGTCTGGCTTACTGGTGTTCTGACTGGTGGTTCCTCGCCGTGTAGGCAGATACTCTCCGACGTCGGAGGAATCAGCGATCCTACTAACTTTAGCCAGGACCCCGAAGGGACCTGTTGCCCAGGACGCGCGACTAACAAATGTAGTGATATTTGAATCCATTTCAATAATTTTTTGTTGTCGGTAATAATAATTCCAAAGAAAAACTCACAATATCTTTTAGAATATCAATTCGAAATCAAAACGCACAGTATGACCTCGACAATTTAGTTGAAAATTAGTGAATAATCCGGTGTTTCAATAGCGTAAATTGACACGTCAGAAAATATGCTTCCAACAATGCAAATTCACAATGTGTCAAAGAGTTTGTCAACTCTGTATCGAGAGTACATGAACCGTGGTTGTGACAGTTAGTCAGTTGCATATCCTTTACAGGACGTCGCAGTCAACACCAGCATATTTTAATTTGTGCTGTTGTGAACTCTTGGCATGTTTACCTTTAGTAGTTTGCCATTGATTTCTGAACAACCGGCGCCCATAACATTTTGGCAAAAAGAAGAAACGCAAGGTGGTCTGCTGCCAAATCGCCCGCAGCTGTATGTCGAACGTGGGTTTGCGGGATTACGAACTGCGTCCGTGATACCTTCGCCACGGAGAGGGCTGGTTGTGATTTGCGCTCGTATTTGAAGGTGATTGTTGTCCAAAAGCGGTTCTCCTTTATCAGGAGAAGCCTGTACTCACACAAGGTATTAATTTGAGGGTGGTTGTGGCCTTTTACATTTTGTTCTGTTTTGTACTTGACGGAGAAAATCTTTAATCCAGATCTACACATGGTGAAAACAATCATAATTACCGCCACACACTTAATATTACTGATGTGTTTGAATAATCTGTAACCGAGAAAATCTTTAATCCAGTTTTGTAGTGAGCACTCGTGACCACAGAGGGTAAATTTAATCGGAAAGTACACTTGTCTAATGGGGTAAAGGACGGTAATCTTAGCCAAAGGACCGAGAATTGTTTTATTTTCAAACCTTTATTTTATTCAAAGCAATGTACGTATATTTCCTAAGTGACGCGTGTTTCTTGTTTGTGTATATCACAAAGCGTTGCCATTTGTTAGCGTTCAGTGTTATACCACATGAAACAAATACATACATATACATTTATGATAATATGACATTTATGGCATAGTTCATATGCCAGTCAAAAAATAATGAGACGTTAAAGATTAATAGCTTAGCGATGCCATTAAAAGGATATCTAATGTAATATCAAGGAGAAATAGAAAGATGTCTTTTAACATTTCCCACATGTACGATAAAGCCATTACTTTTTCATAATCTTAGAAGATATTTAAATTATTATCGAATCTTTTATGCTGCATTTTACCGTTGTTAATTTCTATAGAAAACTTTAAACAAATTAAAGACAAAACTACAGTTATTTGAATCAAATAGTACATTTATTTTACTCACAGTAATGTCTCTTGAAAATATTTTTTTCCTCTCGCTTTCTTTTGAACACAAGCGTAAAGTCCATACACACTACTTCTAATAGTGATGGACAGAATTTTGCGTTTGGAATAGCTTTCCTTATTACTAGTGTCCCTCGCCGTCAGGCAAACCCACTCCCACTTCAGGGGTACTTGTAATTTACGTCCCCAAGTCAAGGACGAGAGGACAACATTTTAGTGCAACTGTCCGGTGTAGAGGTTGAAGCCCTTACCTCGACATCAGTGCCATAATGCAAGTCCTCTTAAATTACAGCCATGTCTTATTTCATTGACTGACACTATGGTATGGTTGGCTCATTCACAATAGGCAGTAAAGATAACTTGAGAAACAAATTGCCGACAAATACCTCCTTTTCACGGCAACATAATATTCATTTTGTGGTATGCAAGGGACATAACTCGCCAACTTTTTGTCTAAAGAAGCAATTAGTTACATCAGTTGTTAAATATTTAATTTAATGACACTGCCTACTCACAGTTATCACGACAATTTAACATCCAAAAGTATAAATACTTTTACTGCAAAAATTAAATATAATGTACTTGTTAATGCAATATATACAATATCTCAACACTGCAAGCTCCGTGCACGGTGTTAACGACTTCACCCAATGGTCAACCAGACATTCTTACTCTGGTTTCTCTTCACAACGTAGAAATCTTTCGCCCATTTATTTCATGTACACAGACCCGCAAGGTAGAATTTCCGCAGTTCAAGTTAAAAACGACACACACTCATTTGTCATAGTCAACATAAACGCACCACCTAACTACAATTATCAACCTCTTTTTTATGGACATTTAGACGACTTACTAACACAGACATACAGAGGACAAAATATTGTTCTTGCCGGTGATTACAATTGTGTTCTTGAAGATTTAGACTTGGTGGGTGGGGAGGTGAAAAAACAGCTGAGGAGAGCCGGCAGGGACAGCTTACATCAACTTGACACACTACGAAACATCATCGACACACACAACCTCACAGACGCATTCAGGCATACACACCCCGACAGTAGAGAAACGACATACACAAACGAAACACACAACAGATCATCTAGATTAGACCGGATTTATACGCCCGCAACACATCACATCATACAAACCAAACACCTACGGGAAACTTTAGATTACACAGACCACAAAGCAATACTAGCACACATCAGCACAAACAGCACAAACACGCAGCCAAACAAAAGGTCACCTCACTGGAAGTACAATAATTCACTATTGGAACACTCAGAATATGTAAAATATATGACACAGCTCATACACACGTACACAGACAATATACCGACTGAGAACATCACACAATACTGGGACTTATTGAAAAACACCATACGAAGCAGAACACAACATCTAGCAACCATGATCCACAAAGACAGACTAAGACAGGAGCGCATCATACAGACAGCCATACGACTAACAAAACAAACAGACAGAGACGCACATCACTTACACACATTAGAAGCACAACTAGAAGAACACCAACAACACAGATATCAGGGTGCTCTTCTCAGAACAAAACTCAACACAATTACACAAGAGTCAGCTTCGAGGCAATATTTAGCAATAGAACAGAACGTACAACGTAACAGACAAATAAGCAAAATATCAGACATGCAAGGAAACATGCAGACAGAAACACCACACATAGAGACTGCTTTCCAACAACACTACACACAACTATTCACAGCAGAGACAGTCGACACACAGATACAAGACAACTTCTTACAGTACACAAAGAAATTATCTGACACAGACAAAGACACACTGGACACAGAACTGACACTGACAGACATAGCACAGGCACTAAGCACACTAAACAAAGACAAAACTCCAGGACCAGACGGTTTGACAGTAGAATTCTACCAACACTTCTTTCCTATTCTAGGCAATCTTCTCCTCAAAGTCTATCAGGAAGCCTTTGACAAAAAAAATCTTCCGGACAGCTGCAACATGTCTTACATTACACTCATATGCAAGGATAAAACTGACAAAACACAACTGAAGAACTACAGACCAATTTCCTTACTCAACACAGACTACAAGATACTCGCCAAATCACTCACCAACAAACTTAAACCTTTCATGCCAACACTAATACACCCAGACCAACAGTGCAGTGTCAAAGACAGAAATATACACAATCACACACACCTCATTAGAGACATTATTAACTATACACATGGAAAAGACTGTCCATCCTCCATCTTATCCTTGGATCAAGAGATGGCCTTCGACAGAATTTCCCACACTTACCTACATAGGACACTAGAACACTGTAACATAGGAGAGTACTACAGGCAGTGGATACAGATCTTGTACAAAAATCCTGAGAGCAGAGTGTTGGTGAACCATTCACTGACAGCTAGCTTCAGGCTCACGAGATCTGTAAGACAAGGATGTCCCTTATCACCACTCCTGTATGTGCTCACTCTAGAACCTTTATTAGAGAAAATAAGGCAAGACACTAGTATTAAAGGAACCTTCCTGCATGGGATAGGAGAGCAGAAGCTCATCGCCTATGCAGATGACACTGCCTTCTTTCCCACCAGCAACACATCAATAAGGAATATACTCCACACCTTTACCCATTTTGGAAAAGGCAGTGGAGCCAAAATTAATGTACAGAAATCACAGATAATGGGCCTGGGAAAGTGGAAACAAAAGGCTGATTTCCCTCCAGATCTGAAACACATAGACACCATGAAGCTGTATGGGATCACATTTCCATGCGATCCCACAGAAACACACAGACAGACATGGCACGCACTGACCGAACAGATCACAGACATGTTACAAAGGTATAGGTACAAGACATCCACAATATTTGGTAGAAGCACAATAGTCAACACATACATATTACCCAAAATAATATATTTAGCGACAGTACTGGACCCTCCTAAACAGACCGTCACAAACATAAACAAACAAATCAGACGCTTCATCTTCACCAACACGATACACAGCATTAAACACAAAACTCTCATACAAGACAGGAAACAAGGCGGCATTGGATTACAAGACATCCAGACAAAAATACTGTCACTTAGGATTAGTTACATAGGTAAAATCATCAGACACCCAGAACAGAACAGACTAGCACTATACTAAATAGGCCACAACATCAAACATCTCACACCTCTTAACAATGCAACTGCACACTACCAGGGAAGACTGCCAACATTCTATCAGACATGCATACAGGCAATAAAAGGACATGAACAGTTAATACAGCAAACAACACACACAATATACAAACATTTAGTTAGAGAACAAGCACCATCACTAAGACTTAGGATTAAAAGAGGACACAAATACTTCATGACTGACTTCACATGCACCTTTTCAAACCTACACAACAAACACATAACACCAAAAGCTAGAGAGATCACATATAGACTGTTATACAGTATGACCCCCACAACACAGGTAGAAGCATACATATCCAAACAATGTCAATTATGTAGAAACAACACACAAGAGACAGAGGAACACATTTATTATACGTGTCCAACAATTACTGCCACACGCGCAACACTCAAACACCTCATACAAACACACACAGGCAAACAAACTGACATATATAAAGCAATTTTTCTCAATACTATACCAATGACATCTAAGGACATACATACAAAACTACTTGTAGCACTTTCTTACTACAGACAACTTATATGGACCTGCAGAAACTTTGCCAGATACAAACACCACACATATAACACACATTTAGTTTCCTTCATGTACACGCACAAAATATCACAACTCTTTCCAGAGTTGGTATAAATGGTATACCAACTCTGGCAATTTTGGTATTTTTTTTGGAAATTTTGGTATACATGAGTGAGAGAAAAAAAGGAGAAACTGTGAATGAATGGTGAGTGGATGATTAAATAGATCACATATGGTCAAAAGACCAATGGAAAATCCCTTATGTAAAGAATTGTGGAAGGATAAATGCTTGTTTTACTTGTTACAAAATGATGGTTTCACCCTTATAGACAAGAGAGAAAAGAAAAAACGAGAAAAGAAAATTAAACTCCTCCCATTCCAATGTACTATTTATGGAATGTTTGGCTTTGAATACACTTGTTGTGCTATACTACCACTACTACTAAGATTATCACTTTAGTAAATAAACTCACATATTTTTTATACTATTATCATTATTATTATCATTATTATTATTATTATTTTATTATTATTGTTTATTAAAATGATTATCATCATTATTATTATTATGACTATCTTTATTCTACCTTTACTATCCTTAGTAATTTTAATGTTATAAGTATCATTGATATCATCATTATCATTTTACAATTTCATCTCCCCTTGTTTGTTTGCCTTTGCTACTAACCCCACTGGTTGGTTCAAACTTTTGTCCTGCCTGTGCCATCATTACTAGAGTGGTCAGGAGGGCATTGATGGAATTGAACAATTAGTGGGAGGGTAGCGCGGGAAACAAAAATGTAAGGATTTCCCTTTCGCTTAGTCACCCCCTTTGAATCATGTGAGTGAGTGTTAAATGAATGAATAAATATAAAAACACATATGGTTATCAAACCAATAATACTGTAAAAACTCATGCAAATACAAATATTTGGTTAATTTTCATTTTAAAAAAAAGAAAGAGAGAGCAAAGAGGGAAATATGAATGAACCCCTACATTTAGGAAAAAAAAAAAACAAGGAGGAAAATATAACCCACTCCTTTACTCCAAGTATTATTAAAAACTGCAGTTTGCATGTGTATGTACCTGCTAGGCTATGTTTAACACCATTACAAAGAAAATCATCCTAGCAAATGGAATCACATATTGTAAATATGTTATAATTTTCATAACTATTATCACCATTGCTGTTTTTTTTAATAATTGCTGTCATTACCCCCAGTATGTCTCTTCTTGTCATTACTACTATTGCCATCATTAGTAATAAAACAAAACCCCTTTCCCATGTACCCCCCTCCCCTCGCTCATGGTTGTTGTTGCCTTTGCTGGTACCCACACCGGTTTGGTTCAAATGGGAACCAAACTGGTGAGAGGGTGGCAAGGGAAACAAAGATGTAAAGATTGAAAAAATTTGTGCTAATACTGATGCTTGTTTACTTTCTACAATAAGTTTTAAAAAAAAAAAAAAAAAAAAGAGGAAGGGAAAAAAATGAATGAACCCTTACAAATAAGACCAAAAGGAAAAAAAAGAAACAAGGAGAAAAAGATAACCAACTCCTTTTAATTCTACTATTATTGAACATGCATGTTGCAAGTATATAAAAAAAAAAAAAATATAAGCAAGGAGAAACAAAAAAGATTATCAACTCCTTTTTACACCTACTATATTATTAAACAGTGCAGGATGCAATTGTTATTGTATGTACCAGCCAAAATTTAACACCATTTCTAAGAAAACCATTTTAGCAAATGGAATCACAGTTTTGGAAAATGTGATCATTATCAAAACAAATCCTACCATTGTGTTTTATTAACAATAGCATTGCTGTCATCACCCTCAGTAGTTTTTATTCCTTGTCATTATTATTATAAGATGTATTTCATGTAAACACCATTCCTAAGGTAATCAATTTAGCACATAAAATCACATGTTAAAAGTATTATTTATTATCATTGAGTCTATCACTACTACTAGTCTCAGCACTGTTGTTTATTCCTTGTCACTATGATATTTCTTTATGTATTTGGTTGTTACTTTGCATTACTATCATTGTAATCACTATTAATATATATGGCTTTGTAAACGCGTATACAAACACATCCCCCTCTCCCACCCTTTTGATACTGTGATTGTTGTCTCTGCTGCCACCCTCACCGTTTTGTTTCAGTTCTGCACCGCCATGTTTATCATCACCGAGGGTGATGGTACTTGGTAGGAGTTTTTGGAGCTGACAGGAGAGCGGGGCGGCAGGGGAAAAATAACAGCCCGATACCATCATGCTTTGGATTTAAAATATTTCCTTACAACAATGTCAATGGAGAAATGTTTAAATGTATAAAATATTTGTAATTTTTGCGCATATGTCACCTACACGCCCACATGCAACGCTCTGTAAAAACACGCACACAAATACTGAACACACAGTACGCATGTAACAACACAAACAATACAAATGCAACAACTACCCCTCCTGCATTGTAAACTAGGATACTCCTTGACAACCCCCCCCCCCCCCCACCTTTTCGATAATGTTTGGTTTTGATGCTGCTGCTGCCTTCACCGGTCGGTTCTAACAAGTTTCACTGCCATTTTCCTCATTACCAAGTAGTGATGATGGTATTGGTGGGGTTGGAGCTGACAGGTGAAAAGGTGGCAGAGGGAAAAAAATGGTATACTACCGTCCTGTTGTTGTTTGTACTCGTTTTTCTTTACCCCCCATTTCAAATGTAAATATGTTGAAACAAATGTTGTAAAAATTTGCGCATGTGTCACCTACACTTCCACATGCAACGCTCTGTAACAACACGAACAATACAAATGCAAAGTTTTCTTAACACTCAATAAAAGTTTAAAAAAAAAAAAAAAAAAATTTTACTAAAGATTTCCGTGGAGAGGAGCAATATAATGAGTCTAAAGACTATTTTTCAGACCCTACACCGTAGGGTATATTTGAATAAATGTTACGAACGGTTTGAAATGTAAGCGCTATTATCATATGTTGTGCCGGCGAACGTGAGGTGTCGGCTTCACCATCTTGTATGTAAGTAAATAATACCGCTACCAGCCTTTTTGCACGAGTTTGTAAGAAATTAAATTTCACACGTCACCCAAAAACTTACATTTGACAATGCTCCGTAGCACACAAGGAACATTTACAAATAAACGACAACATGTTGAACATATACTATTCACACTAAATACACCATTCTGTCTACGAAGAAGTAAAGAGAGAGAGAAAGAGGGAGAAAATAGTCGGAAAACTAAAGGGAGAGAATCTAATACATATAGCATTGCATTCTGTTATTTTCCCTTAGACGGGGGCTGCGTCGTCTCAAGGTATGGTGTCCGCCTCGAGTGCTGGAGGTCCCGGGTTCAAGCCCCGCCGGTGAGGACCGGGATTTATTTCACGTGGGCTTCTAGTAATAAAATTGCCCCTGGTATCTGGGTAGTGAGTCCGGACGCCCGTGTGTATTGTTGCGCACGTAAAAAAAAGTCCCTTGGCAGTTGGAAGTCGAAATATAGCAGCCTAACGGCGCTGCGCGGGCAAAATTTCGAGTTAAAAATCTACCCAAAGTATTTCAGGATCCTCGCCGGTGCTACCGAGTTCCTGCACTGAACTGAGGCGTTCGCGCTATCCCCTCAACATTAAAGGAAAAACATTATGAATTTTAGGTGTCTATTATGTCATACACGCAGATTTTATTTCACGCGTGTCCAGTCCACAAGGAAACTTGAAGTCAAGGTGTCTGTTTCCACTTCAGCATGTAGCGAGCTTGAATACACGTAACATTCAACGTGCCTCAATTTCTGTGTAAATGATATTTATTATTTTTTGTTTGTTTGTTTGTTTGCTTGTTTGTTTGTTTTTTAAAGTATTTATTACTTGTTATTTAATGCAGTTCAATTCGTTTGTGTGATTCTCGTGTCACATGTGCCATTTTCTGTCATTATTTTGACAAGGTGGGAGAAATCTGGTACATGTTCCAAATTTATATACAATTCAAATGTTGAACTTTCTTATCTTTCAGAGGAAATCGATTCATTTGCATGTTGATATATAAACTTTATCGTTCGTTTTAATATTTACTATATCCGCAAACTGTCTGCCGAACGAAGATAACTTGCACAGCCACCATCTCGCATAATCTATTTAAAGGTCATTAAAGCACGTCGAGAATTTCCTTATCAAGGGAGATAACAACAACCAAAAAAAAAAAAATTTATTTAATGTATTATGGTGATCTACTTGAGGGCTTCTCTCGAGATTTACATAGAAGACCACCACAACCGAGGCTCCAGCCAAACAGCAAAATAATCTCAGAATGGCAACATCTAACAGTTCTTCCCCCAGTGAGGAAACTTTGGTGACATCTAACAGTGCTACACCCAGTGAGGAAACTTTGGTGACATCTAACAGTGCTACACCCAGTGAGGAAACTTTGGCTACCCAAATGTTGAGAGCTGAATTGACAAAAAGCATGACCAGAAAACAGGCGAATAATATCTACGAATTCATAAAATTAATACACGATGAAGAATCAGCAAAACCGTTCAGGAGATCTGATATGTCTCCACTGTACTACTGCATCATGGAGGATGACAGCGAGACAGTAGCTGCCCTCATAAAAGCTGGTGCTAACATCCACTATGCCTTTAGAAAAAAGACACTACTAGATTTTGCAGCAGAATATGGGAGTGTCGATTGTGTCAAGCTTCTCTGTGACCTGAATATAAATATGCCATCACTCGACATCCTACTCTCTCTCTGTCTCTCTCTCTCTCTCTCTCTCTCTCTCTCTCTCTCTCTCTCTCTCTCTCTCTCTCTCTCTCTCTCTCTCTCTCTCTCCCTCCCTCCCTCCTCCATTACATAAGTAATAATAATAGATTACATTTCATCTTGTTCTTGTTTTTCTCTCTCTTGTTTTC
The DNA here is from genome assembly GCA_014155875.1 of Cepaea nemoralis. NCBI lineage: Eukaryota > Metazoa > Mollusca > Gastropoda > Stylommatophora > Helicidae > Cepaea > Cepaea nemoralis. The sequence continues at coordinate 17,807 of JACEFZ010018002.1, read as the reverse complement.
ATGTGTTCTGTTGATTGTGGTGAAAGATTGTATTCATGACACATTGTACGTATTTACTACCCTTGTCAAAATTTGTGAAAAAAAATAATTAAACCGCAGCTGCTGGTTTAAAAAAAAAAAATTATTTGATGAGTCATATGAATGTTTCTTGAGTGTATTACAAATTTGATATACATAAGTGCAAGAAAGAAAGAAGAAACTGTGAGTGAATCGTGAGTGAACGATTATAAAATATCACATATGGTCACCAAAACGAATGAATAATCCCTCATGTAAAGATTTGTGGAAGTATAAATGCCTGTTTTATTTGCTTAAAAAAATTATTTAACCCTTGTAGATAAGGGGGGAAAAAAGGAGAAAAGAAAATCAACTCCTTCCATTCCAATGTATTAAATATTGGATGCTTGCTTTTAAAAGCACTTGCTATGCTATACTACCACCATTACAAAGATTATCATTATAGTAAATAGAATCACATTTCTATTATTATTATTATTATTATTATTATTATTATTATTATTATTATTATTAATTTCATTATTATTATTATCATTATTATTATTATCATTATTATTATTACTATCATTATCCTACCTTATTATTCTTTGTATCATTAATGTTATAAGCCTCCCGTGTGTTGCCGGGGCCCATATGGGAAGCAAAGAATAGCAACACTGTAGCCTACCATGCATGTCGTAAGAGGCGACTAAGGAGGCTATGGTTCCGTCACCCTGCTACTGAGTGAGTGCGTGGCGTGACACTGTGAATTGTGAGTTTCGTGTGAAATGCTTTTGAATCTGCCCGAGGTTTTTTGGAACGTGACTGCATGTTCGGAGCGATGGCAGCTGGCTATGTCCCAGAGTTGACCGGTTTGTGCCTTATGCAGAAATGCGTGGCTGCTGGGCTTCTGGTTGACTGCCACTGCCATCGACGATGAACTGTATTTCGTGGACTGTGTGGGTGAACATCTAGGAAACATTCAGTTGGGAAAATGACTGCCAATTCCATCAGAAATAAACTGGATGTTTCGTGGGGGATTATTGTGTTGACATTCTGGTGGCGGCATTATGCTCAGTGTATCTGTGCGGGCTGTTGTTTGTCGAAACTCCTGTCTTTTCCACTTTTCACATTGGGCAGTGGGGAGCGTTTTATGTGATATTCACTGGCACAGGAACAGAGCATAATGGGGACGACCCGTTGCTGTGAAGTTGGAACCGCGACTAACTAACTAACTAATGTTATAAGTATTATTGATATCATCATTATTATTTTACAACTACATCTCCCTTGTGCCCACTTTTGCTTATGGTTTTGTTGCCTTTGCTACTATCCCCACTGGTCGGTTCAAACATTTGTCCTGTCTGTACCATCATTAGAGTGGTCAAGAGGGCATTGGTGGAGTGGAACCAAGTTAGTGGGAGTGTAGCGAGGGAAACAAAAATGTAAAGATTTCCCTTTCTCTTTGTCACCCCCTTTGAATCATCTGAGTGAGGGTTGAATGAATGAATACAAAACCACAAATGGTTACCAAACCAATGATACTGTAAAACGTGTGTTAATACAAATGCTTGGTTAATTTTTATTAAAAAACAAAAGAAAGAGAGAGCAAAGAGGAAAAATGAATAAACCCCTACAGTTAGGAAAAAATAACAAGGAGGAAAATATAACCCACTCCTTTACTCCAAGTATTATTAAAAACTGCAGTTTGCATTTGTATGTACCTGCTATGCTATCTTAACACCATTCCAAAGAAAATCATCCTAGCAAATGAAATCACATGTTGTAAAAATGTTATCATTTTCATAACAAATATTACCATGGCTGGTTTTTATATTTGCTGTTATTAACCTCAGTATGTTACTTACTTGTCATTATTATTATTGCCATCATTAGTAATAAACAAAAACAAAACAAAAACATTTCCCATGTGCCACCCCCCCCCCCACCCCCTCGCTCATGGTTGTTGTTGCCTTTACTGATACACACACCGGTTTGGTTCAAATATTTATCCTGCCTTTACCATCATTGCCCAGTAAGTGGTGATGAAGGAATTGGTGGAGTGGAACCAATTGGTGAGCGGGTGGCAAGGGAAACAAAATGTAAATATTTCCCCTTTTCTTTGTGAACCCCCATTCACATGTAAATGTGTTCAAGGAATGGAATATGCAGATGGATAAATTTCCTATGTTGTAAACACAAAATATCACATACATCTCCAGAGTAAACACAGGTACCCCTCTTTATGATTTTAGAATTTGGTATACACGAGTGCGAGAAAGAAATAGGAAAATGTGAGTGAATGTTGAATGAATGAATACAAAGCCATACATAGTTGCCAAACCAATGAGATTGTAAATATTTGTGTGGTTACAAACGCTTGTTTATTTAAAAATAAATAAATAAATGAAGAGGAGAGGAAAAAGGTGAATAAACCCTTAAATTTAAGACAACAAAACAATAAAATATAAGCAACGAGAACAAAGATAACCAACTCCTTTTGTTAATACTATTATTGAACAATGCAGGTTGCAATTGTTTGTACCTGCTATGCTATGCTAACACCATCCCAAAGTTAATCATTTAGCAAATGGAATAACATGTTTGGAAAATGTGATCATTACCATAACTATTATTATCACTGCTGTTTATTATCATTGCTGTTATCACCTTTAGCATTTTTATTCTTTGTCATTATTATTATTGATGTATTTGGTTGTTATTTGCATTATTATCATTGTAATCATTATTAATATACATGGCTTTGTAAACCCGTATACTGCCACATTCCCCTTTCCCACCTTTTTGATAATGTGATTGTTGTTTCTGCTGCCGCCCTCACCGTTTGGTTCTTAACAATTTTGCACCACCATGTTCTTCATCACCGAAGGGTGGTGATGGTACTTGGTAGGAGTTTTGGAGCTGACAAGAGAGCGATGCGACAGGGGAAATAATAACGGTGCACTACCATCACGCGTTTGTTTTAAAATATTTCCTCACAACAATGTCAATGAAGAAATGTTCAAATGTATAAAATGTTGGAAATTTTGCGCATATGTGACCTACACGTCCACATGCATCGCTCTGTAAAAACACGAACAATACAATTCGCAACGATTTTAACACTCAATAAAAGTATTTAAAAAAAAAATGTATTTGATGAGCGAGTAGGGAAACAAAAATGTAAAGATTTCCAATACAAAACCACATAAGGTTACCAAACCAATGAGATTGTAAATAATGGTGCTAATACAAATGCGTGTCTACGTTTTACAAACAAAAAAAAAAAAGGAAAAGGAAAAAATGAATTAACTCTTACAAATGAGACAAAGAAAAAAAAATAAGCAAGGAGAAAAAGATAACCAACTCCTTTTACTTCTACTATTATTGAACATTGCAGGTTGCAATTGTATGCACCTGCTTTGCTATGCAAACACCATTCCAATGAAAATCATTCCAGCAAATGGAATCACAAATTTGAAAAATGTGATCTTTACCATAACTATTATTGTCATTGCTGTTACTATCACTACTGTTATTACCCTTAGTAAGTTAATTTTTGTCATCATTATTATTGATGTATTTGATTTTATTCGCATTATTATTGTTGATTACCTTTATTAATATATAATCTCATCTCCCATGTGCCCCCCTCCCCCTTCCCTTGCTCATGGTTTGTTGTTGCCTTTGCTGATACTCTCACCGTTTCGTTCCAATAATTATCCTGCCTTTACCATCATTACCAGAGAGTGGTGATGAGGGAATTAGTGTTGTGGGTCCCATAGGTGAGAGTGTGACAAGGGAAATAAAAATGGAAAGTTTTATCCTTCTCCCTATCTACCCCCCTTCACATGTAAATATGTCCAATGAATAAAACATGCACACGTCACATACACGCCCACATGAAACGCTCCGTAAACACACCTACACAAATACTAAGTACACAGAACGCATGTAACAACACAAACATTATAAATGCAACCACTACACTTTCTGCCTGTTAAACCCCGATACTGTTTTAATTGTTTACACCTCCCATTCATACCATCTTGATAATGTTTGTTTGTTGATGCTGCTGCCGCCATCTCCGATCGGTTCAAACATTTTATACTGCCGTTTTCATCATTAGCGAGTGGTGGTGATGGTATTGGAGGTTTTGGAGCCGACAGGAGAGGGAGGCGGCAGGGGAAATAATATCGGTGCACTATCATCATGCTGTTGTTTTTTGTAAGGTTTTACCCTACAACAAATTCAATGTAGAAATGTTAAAATGTATAAAATATTTGTATTTTTTGCGCATATGTCACCTACACGTCCGCTTGCAACGCTCTGTAAAAACACAATCAATGCACGTTGCAACGATTTTAACACGCAATAAAAGTTTAAAAAAAAAAAAATAACCTTATTGATTTATTATCACGCTTAAATCGGGGTCACAACATCATTCTAGGGGGTGATTTTAATTGCGTACTTTCTGCGCACGACCTTATAAACGAGATGTAAGAATGCAAATTAGAAACACAACGGGCGAGGAGGAACATCAATTAGACACATTGCAAACAATTTTAGATATCCATGGGATAACAGACGCATACAGTCAGATGCATCCCCATGGAATAGATACAACACACACAAACAATGCGCATAATAGAGCAGCGCGATTAGATATAATCTATACGCCCATAACACATCATATAACACAAGTCAAGCATTTACAGGAGACACTGAACTTAACAGACCATAAGGCTGTAGTTGCAACAATAAACACAGTACAAGCAACACCACATCTTAGAAGATCTCCCCATTGGAAACTTAACAGCACACTTTTACAAAATCAGGACTATGTAGATTGCATAACAAAACTGATCCTCACATACACAAGCGATATACCAGAGGGTAATGCGCGATAACTCTGGGAAACACTTAAACAAACTATACGAGAGAGAACACAAACACTAGCAGCAGTAATACACAAGCAAAAACTACAACAAGAAAAAGTATTGGAAAATGCAATTAAGCTCTTACTACAGACAGACAAAAATGCACCACACATCACAGCATTACAGGAAGAATTAGATCTCCACAGATATCATCGATTATTGGGGGCTTTACTGCGAACAAAGTTACAAACTATAACACAAGAGATACCGAGTAAACAATACCTAGCTTTAGAACAAAACATACAGCGCAGCAGACAGATAGGCCAGATAATTGACAGGGAAGGAAATATACAAGTCGAGCCACAACCAATAGCCTTAGCCTTTGAAGATTATTACAAGAACCTTATACAGAGGAAAACACACAGGCGCAGGTGCAAGAACACTTTATAAAATTCACAAAAGAACTCACAGAGGAACAGAAACTAACACTAGATACTGAATTAACACTAACAGATATAACACAAGCTGTTCACGGAATGCAGAAGGGCAAATCGCCTGGCCCTGACGGTATTACCGCTGAATTCTATCAGTTTTTCTTTCCTCTTCTAGGTCCCCTTTTACTAGCAGTATTCTTTGAATCTTTCCACAAACATGAACTCCCATCCAGTTTCAACACGTCTTACATCACTCTTATTCCGAAGGAGAACACCGACAAGACACTTCTAAAGAGTTACAGACCGATCTCGCTTTTAAATGTAGACTACAAGATTTTAACAAAGACTTTGACGAATAAATTGAAACCAGTAATGGCATCTCTCATTCATGAAGACCAGCAATGTAGTGTACAACACCGGAATATCCAGCAACACACACACTTCATAAGGGACATCATCAACTACACACATCTGAAAAACTGTCAGTCCTCAATTCTCGCTTTAGATCAAGAAAAAGCATTCGACAGAATATCTCACTCATACCTCCACAAAACTCTCACACACTGCAACGTGGGAAATTATTTTCGGACATGGGTCAAAATTTTATATTTGAAACCGGAAAGTCGGATTCTATTCAACCATACCCTAACCAATTCTTTCAGGTTGACTAGGTCAGTGAGACAGGGATGTCCCTTGTCCCCATTACTGTACGTTGTCGCTCTAGAGCCACTTCTAGAAAAGATACGATAGGACGACAATGTCAGGGGTACGTTCACACCAGGGAAGGGTGAACAAAAGCTGCGTGCTTATGCGGACGATACCATTTTCTTTCCGACAACTGAAAAATCTGTACGGATCATTTTGGAGACGTTCTCGTTTTTCGGCAAAGGGTGTGGGGCACAATTAAACGTCCAAAAATCTACTATAATGGGCTTAGGCAAATGGAAAAATAAGGCGAATTTTCCATTTGACTTGATATCAAACAATCTTATAAAATTGTACGGAATAGTCTTCCCATGTCAACCAAATCAGACACACAAAGACACTTGGCAAAATCTAGAGAAGAAAATAGCAGATATGTTACAGAGGTTCAAATACAAAACAACAACCATATTTGGTAGAAGTACCATTGTTAATACATATATAATTCCAAAACTACTATATCTGTGCACAGTCCTAGATCCTCCACGTCAGACTGTCACAAACATAAACAAAGAGATTAGACGCTTTGTGTTTGGCAGCACCATCTACAGTATCAAACATACTACACTCATGCAAGACAAAAAAGATGGAGGTATCGCCCTCCAAGACATAACAACCAAAATACAAGCACTTAGGATCAAACACGTAGGTGAAATCCTACAACACCCAGAAAAACACCCTTTAGCACACTATTACATTGGAATTAGGCTATCTTATTTAAAACCTATTAGGAATACATCCTCACATTACTTTGGCACTCTCTCAACGTTCAACAAAACATGTATTTCAGCCATTAAAGGACACGAAAAATTACTACAAAAATAAATACAATCTACAGTTATTTAGTTAAATTACAAGCAACTCCGGTACATCTCAGAATTAAAAGAAAACATAGATATTTCATAAAAGATTATACCGAAATTTTCTCTAATATTCATAACAAGCAGATTACCCCAAAAGCAAAGGAAATTATATATAGGCTTGTTTACAGCATGACCCCAACAACAGAGAGAACATCAAAGATAACTAAAAAAAATACTACAGTGTCAGCTTTGTAGACGAAACGTCCAAGAATCAGAAGAGCACATCTATTACGAATGCAACACAATCAAGCTAACAAGAAATCTCCTAAAAAAACATCCTAAACACTCATACGAAACAAAGAACAGATGTTTACAAAACAATCATGATAAATTCCATTCCTTACTCCACACAAGACATCCACACAAAGCTACTTGTTCTATTGGCAGAGTACAGAAATCTTATATGGACATTAAGAAACAAAGCACTATACAATTACAGAACAATCAACAAAGAAATTGTCCAACAACTTTATCAACAAAAAGTCGCAAACATTCGAATCTTAGCCCCACAAGCACAAATCTCGTAAAAAATTTGGCTGAAGACAGCACATATTACAGAAGAAGCAAATACCTTGTTTTAAACAAAGGATACTACAACTGTAAATGTGTTTATTGATGGTATTTATAATCTTACAATTATATTATTATTATTATTTATAATACTATTATTATTACTGCTACTATTATTATTAATTTTCCCATTATTATATGTGAATGTGCAACATAAAATATATTGTGGATGGGTGTCTGTGCCGTTGGCAGTAACATATGTATGCGTCTGTGTGTGGATGCAGGTGTGTGTGCGTGTGTGTGTGTGTGTGGTGCATGAATGTGCACGCGCATGTGTATGAGTGTGTGTGTATGTGTTTGTGTGTGTGTGTGTGTGTGTGTGTGTGTGTGTGTAAGCGCGTGCGTGCGTGCTTGTAGCAGCCTTTAAACCAAGGCGATATCTCAAGTATTAAAATAATGTTATATGGAAATGATATGTTTAAAAAGAAAAATATGCACCACCATGTATAAACAAATTGAATGAGCCCTTTAGTACCCAGTAAGCTAGGGTGGATTTTAGTGGCCGGGTTTTAAGTTCTTCCCATTGTATATGAAACCCAGACACTATCACAACTTTGGACCAATTATCTCCCTGGGGACAGGCCATGGACTCTAATTGCTAGTAGTAAATCCCTGATTCTTGTCCCCCAAACAAAAGGTATCATGGACTAGAGCGTCACCCTGTAATTTGTCATCAGGCAACAACACCAACGACCTTCACCTCGGTAGCTAAGTGACCCAGATATTACAAAGAAGCCACATTTTAATGGAAATTATATTTTAACGTTTATTGTCCAAGCGGGGGGCATTTAATGTACTGCGGTCTCCAGAAAGCATGAAATTGTGTGTGTGTGTGTGTGTGTGTGTGTGTGTGTGTGTGTGTGTGTGTGAGAGAGAGAGAGAGAGAGAGAGAGAGAGAGAGAGAGAGAGAGAGAGAGAGAGAGAGAGAGATGGACAGGTGTTTCATGCATTCCGCTTGCAGAAGTGGAAGTGAAGCATGTGCAAGGAATGTGTATTTACATGCACTATGCCATAAATGTCATATTATCGTAACTGTATATATGTATATATGTGTTTTATTCACAATGTCACACTTAACACTAACAAACGGCAACGCTCTGTAATATACACAAACAAAAGAAACACACACTACAACGTGTACATATACACTGCTTTGTATGAAATAAAAGTTTTTAAAAAAAATGAGGAGTATACCGGTCCACAAACTGGGAAAAATAATTATTTTATGAGCCAACATATATCTAATGATATCACCAATACAATTACGGCCATTTTAAATTGTTAAACGTATAAATCTTTCGCCTCCAAAAAAAAAACAACCAAAAAAAAAAAACGATACAATTCTTAGGTCAGGCCTTGCTAACTATAAACTTGTGTATTGTTTCCAGATTTTGTAGTGATATTCGTTGGATTTGATATTCTGGATATTTGCCCGGAATTATTACCTGAAACAACAAATTTCAAGATGTATTCGAATATGCCTGAAGTCGGGTTCTCGATAAATGACTACGATGTCCAGCTACTCCACCAGTCCGGAACGATAGTGTGTTCCATAACTGGTCCCGGAGCCGCTGCTAAACCAACACCTGCACTTATTATGAGTGCCCTAACTGGCCCAGGAGGTGTACCTTTTAGGGGAGTCGTAGACCTGCATAGGTTCGAAGTTCCCACTAGGTGGTACTTTCACTTGTCAGCAGAGGGTCAGAAAGCCGTGTATGACAAGTTACACGACAAAAAGTTTTCTCTACCAAGTCTAGGGATAGACATATCCCTGGAGCACCGAGAGAAAGAAAAAGACAGACTGACCATCCACTGGTTGCCCGTCACGATCGCTCCCCAAGGAGTTAAAAAACTGGTGCACAGCATCACAGGAGATGAAAAGGCTGAGGTGTTTAGGATAAAAAAAAATTGGGCTGGCAAGTGGGGAGCGCTCTGCAACCCAAAAAAGGAAGTCCCCCATTATATACGGATCTACACTCCTGGCATTACGAACAATAATCACAGAGTGTTGATCACGATGCCGGTGAGAAAGACCAATTGTCCAGCGTGAGGCCAAAACAACCACTGGGCAAATAAATGCCCAAGTCGACGACAACAGATGACACCAACAGCAGCAGCAGTCAGTGTGCAAAGCCAAGAAGATTTCCCACCATTCGAAAGAGAAACTCCTCCGCAGGGAGAGATTGAAGTGACACAGACTTTCAATAGTCAAATCAACACACAAGAAGACAGGAACACACAAGAAAATAACACACAAGAAAATAACACACAAGAAATAAATCCAAGGAATGAAGACTCTGACGGTTTTCAAGTCGTCAGCAAACCAAAGACGAGAACATGGGCTAACAGAAGACTACTGCAGTCAAAACACAGCGACGACACAGAAACAGACGACTTATCACTGCCAAAGAAAGAAAACGTCAAAGCCACTATAGGCAAGACAAAGGAAACTGAACAAGAACAACAATAGGAGACACAATTACAAGACGAAAACGACACATACAGCATACCAGAAACTCTCTTTGTAGACACCGACACAAGTGATAAGAACGAGGATCAAGATGATCCTCTCACACAAACCTTTGCCACTAAAGACTTGCTCGCCTAAATGTACCCATCATGGATAACAACTTTGTGTGTGAATCGATATAGTTATTATATCTCATTTATTGTTTTTACTTAAATTACAATGACTAGTAATTTAATTATTATTACTTTAAACATTTATGGCATACGTACAAATTTTAAACACATTATCACACTAATAAACAAACACAAACCAGACTTTATACTACTACAAGAAACAAACATATGTTCAAAAACATTCGCACAACATATCACCACACAGTTAGCCCTCAAACATTCATGCTTTAGTTTAGGCACACACAAAATTGGGTCAGGAACAGCTATTCTGCAGACATCGGACAGGTGGGATATAATTAAAACACACACGGATAACCAGGGACGAATCTCTATAATACAGGTTAAAAACGATATACAGGCATATACCATAGTGAACATACATGCACCACCTAATTACAATCATCAACCAAATTTTTACCAAGAATTAAGACACCTTGCTTGTACAAACATTCAGAGGGCAAAATGTTATCCTTGCAGAGGATTTCAATTTTGTACTCTCAGATTTGGATATCGTAGGGGGAGGCAAAGCAGGAATTAAGACACAATTAAGGAGAAATAACAGAAATGGAATACATCAACTGGATATACTAAAAAATACCTTAGACACACACAATTTAACAGACGCTTTCAGATACAAACACCCTAATAACATTGCAACAACACACAAACATGGGTCCTACAATAGATCAGCCAGACTAGTTAGAATATACACACCGTCAACACATCACATAATACACACAAAACATCTACAAGAAACATTACAATATACAGATCACAAAGCAGTATTAACACACATCACTACAGACACTACAAATACAAGGCCATAGAAAAGAACACCACATTGGAAGTTCAATATCACATTACTCCAAAACGAAGGTTATGTACAACACATGAGACACCTTATTCTAACATACACTAATAGTACACCCACCGACAACATAACACAAATTTGGGATTTACTAAAGAACACAATACGTTATAGAACACAACATTTAGCATCCATCATACATAAAGACAGACAACAACAAGAACATATCATACAGACAGCAATACAACTTACAAAACAGACTGACAGGAATGCACTACACCTACACACACTAGAATCACAATTAGAACAACACCAGCAACACACATTCCGTGGTGCACTCCTTCGAACTAAACTTACTAACATATCAGAAGAAAGTCCCAGTAAACAACACCTCGCATTAGAACAAAACATTCAACGTAACAGACAAATAGGAGCAATAACAGGCATGCAAGGAAACACACAACCACAGGCAATACATATACTAGAAACATTCCAATAGTACTACACTGACCTATATACAGCAGAACCCGCCAACACACAAACACAAAATAGGTTCTTACAATACAAAAAGAAACTGTCAGACACAGATAAGGACACACTAGACACAGAGCTTACATTAGCATACATAACACATGCACTCAATCAAATGCAGAAAGACAAAACAACAGGACCAGATGGACTCACAGTAGAATTCTACCAACATGTCTTTCCTATCCTAGGCAATTTACTTCTAAAAGTCTACCAAGAAGCTTTTCATAAACAAGAACTCCCAAACACTTGCAACATGTCATATATAACACTTATACCCAAAGACAACACAGACAAAACACAGCTGAAAAACTATAGAACCATCTCTATATTAAACACAGAATACAAAATTCTAGCAAAATCACTTGCAAATAAGATAAAAATAACTTCATGCCATCACTCATCCACCCAGTCCTACAGTGCAGTATTCACCACAGAAACATACATCAACATATACATTTTATTAGAGATTTCATTACATACACCCACCAGAAAGACTGTCAATCCTCCCTTTTATCTTTAGACCAGGGGAAGGCCTTTGACATAATTTCACACTCATACTTACACAAAACACTAGCGCACTGTAACATAGGTCAATACTACTATTTACAGTGGATAATAATAATGTATAAAAATCCTGAAAGTAACGTACTGTTGAATCATTCACTCACTGCCAGTTTCAAAATCAATACATCTGTCAGACACGGGTGTCCACTATCACCAGTCCTATATGTACTCACACTAGAACCACTCTTAGAAGCAATTAGACAGGACACTAACATTAAAGGTACATTTATACAAGGGTCTGGGGAGCGGAAATTAGTAGCTTATGCAGATGACACCGCTTTCTTCCCTACAACCAACACTTCCATAACGAACATACTTCACACCTTCAGACAGTTTGGTGAACGAAGTGGGGCCAAAATAAACATACAGAAGTCTAAAATAATGGGTCTGGGGAAGTGGAAGAATAAAGCAGATTTCCCCCCGGATCTAACAGTCACAGATAACATGACAATTTATGGAATCACATTTCCATCCAATCCCAGAAAAACACATACAGAAACATGGCAATCACTGACAAAACAAATTATAGACATACTACATAGGTTCAAATACAAGACATCAACAATTGTTTTTAAGAAGCACAATTGTAAACACCTTCATAATTCCTAAAATAATATATTTAGTCACAGTGTTAGACCCCCCAAAACAAACAGTCACAGACATAAACAAAAACATCAGACAATTCATCTTTAGCAACACAATCCACTGTTTAAAACACAATACTTTAATACAAGATAAGAAACGAGGGGGTGTCGCATTACAGGACCAACACACAAAAATACAAGCATTAAGAATCAACCACATAGGACGCATCATCAATCAACCAGATCAACACTCGCTAGCATTATACTATATTGCAATTAGATTACATAGACTTAAGGAAATAGACAAAACAACACCGCACTATTACGGCACACTACCGCACTTCTACAGAACATGTATGCAAGCAATTCAATGCAATGATCATTTAATACAACAGACAACCAAGCAGATATACAAATATTTAGTGAAACAACAAGCCCCACCACTACATCTGAGAATCAAAAGAGGATACAAATATTATATGAAAGACTATAGCTGCACCTTCACTAACTTACACAACAAACATATCACATCGAAATCCAAAGAAGTAACATACAGGCTAATTTATAATATTCCCCCGAAAACAGCGAGAGCAGCACAGACATCCAAGCAAATAGCCCCATGCAAATTATGTAGACACAATATTCTGGAAACAGAGGACCATCTCTTCTATGAATGCCCAACAATCACAGCCACTAAGACTGCACTACAACAGTTAATAGAAACACACACAAACAAGAAAACTGACCCTTACAAAGCGATTTTCCTAAATACAATACCCACAGCCACAAAAGACAAACACACTAAACTTCTCGTTGCACTAGCGGAGTATAGAAATATAATATGGTCTAGTCGAAACTCGGCCACCCACAATCGCCACACAATATACACACACATACTAGCAAAGATTTTTCAACAGAAAACCGCCCAGCTTTTCGCAGATTAAGCAAGAGCCACTCCCATCAAGATCACACTAGCATAACATACATGTTCAAACACACACTCTCACAGATATTTCTATACTCCGAATGTGTACCACTAAGCCCAACCAATTGGGGAACAAAGGGCCAAATAATGAATAAATGTCCCTTCTTTGTTACTGAGTCTATTGGCCCAACCTACACAGAACGATGGGAAAGTGCCCTTTGTGAGTCAGTGGTCTTGTCGACCGAGGTTTGGCCTCGTTCGGAAGACAGGTACACTCTTTGTAGTGGTGGAAAATTTGCCATCTTGTGTAGTGAACTAAATAAATTCCAATCTGTTTACGCTCTCTCTCTCTCTCTCTCTCTCTCTCTCTCTCTCTCTCTCTCTCTCTCTCTCTCTCTCTCTCTCTCTCTCTCTGTCTGTCTGTCTGTCTGTCTGTATGTCTCTGTCTGTCTCTCTCTCTTTCTCTCTCTCTCTCTCTCTCTCTCTCTCTCTCTCTCTCTCTCTCTCTCTCTCTCCCCACCCCAAGCTCTCTCTCTCTCCCCCTTTGTTGAGATCTTTCCCGGTCTCAGTCCAGGCCGCCACAAACAAATGCTCTGCACTTGTGATTAAGTGGAATACCGTGATTCAGCAATACTATGGGACTCGCTTACATGAAACTAAGCTTGCATGAGATGCCTGCGGTGTGAAAGTCTCAATTAAATGATTTGGTATGCGTGGGAGCAAATGATTACTACACCATGCCAAGAATATAATGTCACATGTGCATGAATGTATACGCTGTATTGGCAATGTAAAAAGACTGTTTTTGTACATAATACGACAAGCATACCATAAATGTAATATTATCGCATATGTTGTATTCGGAATTTTAAAGGAAAACATGAATTTAAATTATTTTTTTTTAAATTACTTTTTTTTACTGGCCTCCTAAGGCCACAAACAGGAAACAAAAGTGATGCAGCAATATTGTTGACACATAAGTGCGAATGAGAATGCCTGAAGTGTGAAAGGTTTCCTATTGAATGGTTTCTTATGCATGAGAGCGAATGATTACTTAACCACCATCGTCAACAGGTAATATGTATGTAATTACACCATGCCAAAGATATAATGTCACCCGTGTATGAATGTATATGCTGTATTTGCTAATGTAAACAGACACTGTTTTTGTACATAATAAACTTTTAAAAAAAAATTAAAAATTAAAAATTATTTGATGAGCCAATCACAATCGTGTCGTCGTCGTCGCTTTTGTGTTCATTCGCACTGCGAGCGCTAACAAGTCAAGTCGCATTATTCTCTCAAGAAGCCTGATACGCGGGAAAATGTCACGTTGAAAGTCCAACAACAAAAAACACGCGGCGGCCAAGATGTACAGCGTGGGAGTCGACAACAAGAAGAAGAACGTGGTGAGCCTACCGGCTAGCTGCATCAAAGAGCCTGATACTACAGCTATTACTGAAGCTACCCGCGAGGGAGAAGATTGACAGCCCAACACAGTCAAGAACCAAGACAGCAGAAAAAAGGAGGAGAAAGACACCACAGTCGGAAACACCGACTCAAAAACAGTCCGATGGGTCGTCAAGCGGATTCCAGTGGAGCTGACAGACGAAGAAATCCTGAAGCAGCTACGAGAAGAGAATATGCACATCCGATACTTGAAGGCGGAGCGGCTCCTCACCTACTCCAAGAAACCTACAACCTTGGCAGTAGTGACATCGGAGGGCAGCGAAATGCCGATCACAGTATCATTCAACAAGAGAATACAGCAACCAGAGAGATTCATCCCAAGAATCACTCAATGTTCCAGATGTCAGAAGGCCGGCCACAGCAGAGCTACGTGTCGCAGTAAGACGGAAATCTGCCGATGCTGCGCCGATCTTCACCCCTTCAAGGAGTGCCCGCTGGCTAAGCTGGACACGGACTTCCGAGCAGCCAACAACAAAAGAAAGTGCGCCAACTGCCTGGGCAAACATGGAGCAAGATACCTGGGCTGTCCGTACCTGCAAAGACACAGAGACGTCTTAAAGATCGCCATCACCACAAAGACACCATACAACGAAGCAATGCGGAGGTGCGAGACAGCAACATGCATCTCACAAGCCGAGAAAGAGCAACTGCAAAGCCAGATTGATGAGCTAATGAAGCAAGTCAAGCTACTGCACATCCGCACCAACCAGCGACAATGGGAAACTTCTTGCCGAAATAAAGGAGATCCAGCGGGACATCAAACAAGAGGTGGAGAATATGAGGCAGATGACAAAGATAAATGAAGAGATTCTGCGAGACATCAAATCGGTAATAGAAATTCTAACAATCGAAAGGGAGCCAACCCAAAATAAATCAGCACAAGAAACAGAAAAGCACACAGAGAAACCGCAAGATGACATCCAACAAGAGGACGAGCCGGAACCGCTAGACAAAGCCAGCAACCCAGCCACGACACTATCCCGCCAGACATCTGAAGTAAACCAAGACGAGCACCCTGAGGACGACACGGAGTGGCCCCGGAAGCTTACCTTGGAGGATCTACGAGTGTCGGCAAGGAAGGAGAAACTCAGATACCAGGAATTCAAAAGGTGCTGGATTGAAAGAGAAAAGAAGAAACCAAAAAAACTCAGGAGACGGGTAGATTACCCACCTGTAATCTTGGAACAGGATACCGACTACTCGTACTACATAGAAGATGGAGAGAGAAAACCATGGCTAACCGCGGTGGAAACAAGCGAATGGCCAAAGCTAAAACTCGAAGATGAAAAAAAAAGTACAAGAAGGAAAATAGAAACGTCAAAAAGCACCTACAGAAAATACACAACGAAGGAAACTAAAAGACCTAATAAAAAGTCCCGATAAGGACTGCAGCCAGTCGAGACAGGAGCCTGCACCAACAAAGAAAACGACAAGAACAGACAAAGGAAAGCTTCTACAGTTACTTCACAATGGAGAAGACAAACATACCAAATAAAAAGTCCTTTTAAGGACTGCAACCAGTCAAGCCAGGAGCCTGCGCCTACAAAGAAAACCACAAGAGGAAACATGCACAAACAACAGCCTACCGATCCCCCAGCTTACGAAGCATAGAGTGGGATAACGAAAAGTCCTTATAAGGACTGCAGCCAGTCAAGCCAGACGGGCCAGGAGCCTACACAAACAAAGACAACCACAAGAACAGACGAGCACAAAGGATAGCCGCCGACCGATCCCCCAGCTGACGTCAAAAACCACGGCTCTCAACAATAACCGACGCTGACGAAGCAGGTTAGACGAGACCGAATTTTGAATTATTTTTTTTAGGGAAATGGAATTGGACAGAGAAAGAGTAAACAAGTGTTAATTTGGAGAAAACAGTAGAATAATGAAATTGTTAACTGTATTCAATGAGCTCGGCGTTTCACGGGAAAGGCAGTGGTCACAAGCGGCTGCTTGACTAGTTGGACTCCAGTCATTGAGGCACGGGACAGCTTAACGACCACACACAGTTTTACTCGATTATACACAACGCAGTTCTTTTGGTACAGCACATATACGACAAATAGTTTTTCAGCACCAAACTCGGAAGTATTTTCGCCCGACAATTAGATTTCATCACAACTCTACATGTATTTTACAGTGGGTGTCCATTTAGACCGATGTGAGGGTGACAGTAGTGAACTACGAGTGGCATCGCACTGAGCTGAGACAGAAAGAGGATGATTGTAGTGAGGACAGCACAACACGCGCTAGAATAACAATAACAACAGAGAAAGATGTCCACCAAGCGTGATGTCTACAGTTGTCAGTGAACTTGCGCCAGAACGAAAGTGAGTGTGTCTCTGCTGGCTGTAGAGGTTGTTTGTTTGTGCGTCTGTGTGAAATAATCTCTATCAGTCTGCTACCGTGTTAGTTAGTTAGGTAGTCGACAGATCATCCTCATTGCACATCGAACCATTTAACCTATAAACGCTCAGATCACCTCCTCAGTAAATCCCGCAGCGTGTAGCGGTTCTGTGTTGGTTTATTAACCTTCTTTGGTTCCTGCATAGTGTTCTTGTTTGGCCACACCTCTTTTAACTGCTATTCTCGCAGTCTGATCATGGATGTAGATTCACAGTCATCACTTGGTTACCGCCAACGACTTACTTCTCGTAGAGCACTGGTTCTCAACCTTTTTTGTTAACCCGTGCCCCTCTTCACCATATTTTCAGAACGTCATCCTCCCCCTTTCGTATTTCCTCCTTAACAATCCCCCCGCCTCTACACAATATACGTAATAATGGAAGCTAAATATAATAGCACATCCTAGAACAAGACTATACGTCTAATAAAA